>JAPYYV010002951.1:0-19430 GCA_030522625.1 Copidosoma aretas
AAAAAAAAAGCCAAAAAAAAAAAAAACAAACAAAAAAAAAACTCTATCTTGACCAATAGTCCGGTCGCAAAGAACAAAAAACCACAAAAATCTTTATATCTCTTCTGTTTGAATAACTATTCATGGAACACAATAACGATTAATAAAATTCTTTAAAAATAGTTTATGTTATGTATACGTACTCACATTCATTTGTATCTAGTTCTTCGTTTTTCGTTATGCAAAGTTTTCTATTTTATATAAAAAAAATGAAATATTTCAAAAACATATAATTTACTCTACGTATGAAAGATACATAATACATATAAACGACTCTCTGAATGTCTAATTTGTTTAGTCTATTATAAATGTTAGTAGATCAATTATTGCAAATTTTTTCACCTTCAAAAATTTTTAACGGAAGTTAATTTTAAATTTATAAACTAAACCTTTCCAAACTTACTTGAATTTCCGACCCCGTTGATACGATACGTGTACCGCGTCGACTTAACAATCGCTATATCCGTGTGTTAGCTTTATATTACTTCCATCTATGTTGAAGTTTGTGAATAACTTTAAATCTAAATATATATTTTCATTTTTTTAATAAATTCCAACTTTTTTTTTTTGAACACAATTTGATAAACCATCCAACAATTAGTTAAATTCATTTTTTAAAACTTTAAAAAAATACATATTAGATGCAGTTCTTCCTAATATTAATGAGTATTTACATATAAATATTTCTTTATTTCAATCCATTTCCTCATTTTTCAATAAATGAATTATTCTTTAATTAATTTTTACACTGTTTAAAAAAAATTTATACCAAAATTTTTATAAGTTTAATCTTGTTTGATAATTTGTTCATAAACACGCTTTTCTAAGTAAGTGCAAAGTTTGTTAAATATTCAAAAATTTATTGAAACTACAGCTTATTACAAGTTATCCTAATTTTAATCAAAATCTCGTGATCACTGCTGTAAGAACGTATGTGTTTGCACGATCATAGCATAGCTGTATGGGGAATAAATTTTAAATGATGTAACGTACATTAGCTAAATTGGTTTTTTGTTGGAATAAATGGAGAAATCTTTAAATAGTAAAAATTGACCTGTAAGTAATGTATATAAGTATAATTTTTAAACATTTAAAAGCACGCACCTTGCGTCTCCACAAAAGAAAATGAGTTTCTGCCCCGACCTTGTAAATATTACGGCGGAATCAACTACTTCGACATATGGAGGGGCAAAATCAGCTGCATCTACATATATTGCACGCTGAAAAAGCATAACTTCGTAAATTTGTGCTAAAGTTTAAAAAAAAAACTTTTACACATGAATGCCACTTTTTACTAGACTAACTACAACCACACTATTCTATAATTACTTAAAAAATAATAATAACAACCTACCTCTTTAAATAACTTAATTCATAAAAAAAAAAGCTTTTTTTAAATTATTTGTGTTTCCTTCGGTTATTAGTTTAAAGTATATTGGGTTATTTAGTTAATGTAGCTAGAGATTTGTACGGTTAATTTTTTTGAAATGACTGCGAATTAGTTGATACGTAACTTATTATCTAATATCGTAATCGTCTGAGTTATGTTGATCAATTGGTTTTAGTTTACTAGGTTTTACTTCATTTAGATGCAGTATCTAGCTCAAGTGTATAGGTCTTTTAGTATCTGTTTCATCGGCAGTATAACAGACGGTCACGTTAAATATTTTCTGCCTTAATAGTGCAAAGTTAGTTATTTTTGACGTAGTAGTAAGACATTGTATCAAAACGACCTTTTTTTCTGTAAAATGTGGATCCCATTTGCCCTAAAATATAATTTGTTTTTTCTGTTGTCAAAATCATGTGCTATCCAGCAAACCTTGTATGTTTAAATCATGATCAAATGTATAATTCATCTATACAGTAAGTATAAGTCGGTGAATGTATCAAATTCTTTTAATAAGGTGAGATTATACTATGTACAATAACCCGATAGTCAATGAACTTCTTTGCGTACATTCTAAATTACTAAATAAATGGTTCAATACTAAACAATTTGGGCAAACAATTATATTTAGTTCTTTAGTTTTTGGTGATTGGGTTTGAATTCATATGAATTTCGTATTAAGCAAAATCGTACGGATCTTTTAGTATCTCTTTCATTAGCGGTATTACTGACGCGAACATTTTTTATTTCATGTCTGAGTAGAACAAAGTTAGTTATTATGGACATAGTCGTAAATTATTGTATAAAAAAAATGTTTTTTCTTTGAGAAATATAGAGCTCACTTGCCCTAAAATCTGTCTATTTTTCTACGTTGTCCAAAGCATTTGCTATCTAGCAAACCTTGTATATTTACATCATGATTAAAAGTGTGTTATACGTTCACAGTAAGTATAGTTCACAGAAATATACTGCCAATTACATTTTGTATCAAAAAAACATGAATTTCTAATAGAAGATCTTAGCTTATAACTGCTAAGATGCAGTTTGCTTGACTTTAGTACAATCATGGCTTTCCATCACCAATTTTTCTTGCACAATGTGCATTTATCAGTTGCTTTAATAAACAGCATAAGCTGGCGACTCTATCTCGTCATTTGGTTGTAGGTCCTTAAGATATTATATACGTTGATTTCGTAATAATCTTGAGCGTACCTTCCTTTATCTGATTCATTACTTTTATTACTAACGGGAACCTTTTTTTTTTGTTCTGCGTCCGTCAGAAAATATAATGATATTTGGTATAACTTTTCAGAACAAAAAGAGACAAAAATTTTTTTTTTCAAACTAACGGATAATGTAGCTAGGAAGGTAGCTTGACCGTAATCTTCATAATTTGTATGTAGTTTAACTATCAGTAGCTAAGTTTTATCGTTCTAGCATTCTTTGATCTAATGATGTATGATTTCTAATGGAAAAAATACCTTTTTTCCGATCCTTGCAGTTTTTGGATGTTATATGACGGCTACCTTATACATAGTAATATTTTATTACACGTTTAACTTTACAAACAGGAAGCTCCAAAACATTCCGTTATCGAATCTTATTTTATTTCAGAAATTTTTTGTATTATTTAAAAACTGCTGGGACGATACAGATTTTTGAAGCTTTCAGCTTATTTAATTATGGATACAGAAAAATTATAGCCTAGACTCACTAGCCGTTCTCTGACCTGTACAATTTGCTGCGATCAAATAACAAAAATGATTTTTAATTCAAATCTTAAATCTCTAAAAGGAATAACTATAAAAATAATTTATTTTTAAGAGCTAGAAGTATCTGCAATAAGGGATCGCAACAAAGATAGCAGAAAAATTTTCCAAGTAGTTTCTAATTAACAACATTTTTCAAAACATATAAAAAATCAGTATTTTTAATCAACATATGTAATTCCTTGTCAAATGAATACAATACAACAAGACATTTGGAAGCTAGGAGCTTTTACAATAGCAAATGCAAAAACAAATTTTAAAAACATTGTCTTACCTACTACACTTTGCAATCACGTAAAGAATAGTTCTCATATTAAAAATCCTAAATCTTCCAAACTATTAGATACAAGATGATAGAACATTATGAAGCGAGTTGCTTTTAGACTAAGAAAATACAGAAAAATCATTCAAAACAGTAACTATCCAATTCTTAAGCTACATAACTGTTATAAGCAATTAGAAAAATGGTATATCAAAATTTAAAATCGTAAACCTTCTACACAAGTAAACAAGGGAAGATAAAACAATCTATAACTAAGAGCTTTTGGAGTAAGAAATACACAAAAACTGTTAAAAACATTAACTAGCAGTTTCTTATCTAGTAAAACTGTTCAAACATGTTTAAAACCAGTATTGGCTAAGTTGAAAGCGTAAATATCCCGAAAATAAATACAGGACCATATACGATTCTGAAGCTAGTAGCTTTTCTTACTTTGAGTATGGAAAACTCATTCAATACGTACATTTGCCATTTTCAACCAACAGAACTATTATGAAGAAAAAATAAGTATTCTGTTACCTAAAATCAAAGAACTTCTAAACTCATAAGTGACGAGCGATGTAACTATCTAGAACAAGTAGCTTCTGAAAGAAAACTGCAAATAACTACTGTATAAATTTGCAAGTCGTTTTCCAGCCTACAAAACTTTAGAGTCACCTGATAAGTCGGTATTCTTTGATAAGGAATCGTAATTAACTCAAACAAATGAATATAGAACAAATAACCTCTCTAGAACTAGTAGCTTTTAGAATGGAAAATGAAAATAAATTATCATAAACTTTGACTGATTATTTCATAACCTTTGAAACATTCAGAATTATGTTGAATACTGTATTAAATATTTTAAATCGTAAATCTCCTAATCCAAAAATCATAAAACAAAAAAACTTTTTAGAGCTAGTAGCTTTTGGAAGAAGAAACACAGAAATATTTTTAAACAGATTTACCTGCTGTTTCTTATTCTACACAACGATTATAATCACGTTAAAGTAAAAGTTTTTTATTTGAATTCTAAAAAATACCGAGAAAATCAAAACTGTTCGAGCATGTTATTTATGTATTAATAAATGCGGGAAATTTATAAAAACTATTTTTGGTTCCAAACCACCAAAAAAACGCTCTTAGAAGTACCAAACATACATACATTTTTTTTAAAGTACCAAAAATTTCACAAATAAATAAGGGTACGAAAACGAAATATTCTTTAGCGTGCTGTTTGTTAAATTATACGTGTAATAAAATGTTATTATGTACGAGGTAGCCGTTATATAACACCCAAAAACTGCAAGGTTAGAAAAAAGTATTTTCTTTACTGAAAATTATACATTACCAGATCGAAGAAAGCTAGAACGATAAAATTTATCTACTGATAGTTATACTAAATACGAAGTAAGAAGATCGCGGTCAAGCCATCTCCTAACCTATGATAACCGTTAGTTATAAGCAAGATTTTTTTTTTTTTTCTGAAAAGATACAGTAATTATCAGTATTAATTCTGAAAATATTAACTCAGTATAATTCTACACTTATAGAAATAGTTACACGACTAATGTTAATTTAAATTTTTTTGTATATCTCCTGGGTAATTGCAGAATAAACGTAATATTTTGCTCAAATTTATAAATAACTTACTGCATAACAATAAAATAAGAAAACCGCTGATAATCCATCAGCACAAAGCATCCTTATTCCTATGTCCTACTTACTATTTACGAACGACCTAATTACTTTTTTCTCTATCAAAAAATATTATTTTTTAAGAAATTTCGTGATCTTAACGTGTTTCTTTTGCCAAATATTCTGAAGCAATGTTTTTTAGATAATGAATGATTTTCTAGATCATTTTTTGAAATCGATAGAATCCGAAAAGAAGACTCAACAGAATTGAAATTTTTATTTTTAATGATAACGAACATCTAAAAACAGAAGGAGATAATATTAAAAATATCTGAAAAAATCTATCCAAAATGTAGTGACAGGTTATATGGTCCATATTTTTTTAGTGTACAACCTTAGTAATCATAAAAAAAAAAGATGAAAAAAATGTTTGAAAAAAAAATACACTAATGTAATTGTTTCGGGTATTTACGATGGGTTCTCGATATAAGAGGAGTATAGAAAGTGCAAAGTCGAGGTGTATGGATTCGTCAGTAAATGGTGTGCTGGCAAATAGTGTTGCTGCCGAATCATATTACGAATGGTCCCACCAAAAGGTGGAACTCAGCTAGGCTAGAACCGGGTAACCTCGTACTTGCAAGCCGATGCGTTGCCCCCTCGACCGATGACGCCACCGTTAGCAGCTGTACTATTTGTATTCTTATCATATGACTGCATCTGTCCGAAACACCTTTCTCTGTTAAAGCCACATTGTCCCTTATAATTGCTTTCTGTACTGCCTTGCCTGGTTGGGCTCTCTATGTATCTTTTACATCCAACTTATCAACTATGTATGTGCCATCATTTAGGGCACTTGGATCCTCCGTCTCTATGGAGGGTATTTCTTCTGTATCCTTCAGCTTTTTCTTCATCATCTGTATGATATTCATCCTTTCTTGACGAGAATTATCGACGTGTCAATCTTCTGTATTTCTGTTTAACATCTATATTATCTATCCGTCCTTGACGAGAATTATCGACGCTTTATTTTCACGCGTCAATCGTACCGACCACTTTCATCGTGGGTCACGACAATATATGATTTCTGACCAGGTTAGGTTGTGTTACTCTGCTTCCTTGACTACCAGAGATAATAAAAGGATCTTCCTAAGCAATATTAAATTTTTACTGGAACATTTTTCCTGCACTTGGACACCTAAGGTGTCAACTCCGCATACCATCTCTGTTCAAGTGCCACTGTTACGAGTATTTACGTGGAGTTTTTAATATGTGGGAGTGGAGGAAGTGTAAAGACCTGGTGTATGGATTTGTCGATAGATGGTGTGCAGGTAATTCGTGTTACTGCCAAATCATATTACGAGTAGACCAGCCAAAAGGCAGAAGCAATCTAGGCTAGAACCGTGTAACTTCGTATTTGCAAGCTGATGCGTGTTCTCCTTGACTGTCGACTCCACCGTAAGCGGCTGTACAATTTATATTCTTATGATATGACTACATTCATACGTAACAAGATATACTTTTACCAATAATGTTACAAGGATTATAGTATATTTCATGTTGATAAAAAAATCTACAATTATTTTAAAAACGTATATTATAAAAAGTGGCAACTATAAGAGAACAACAGTTTCATTATAAAATAAAGTTTGGGATATCAAAGCATGCAGTAATAAAAGGCTACTATAGAAATAGAACGAAGAGGGTAGCCAACTCCCAAGTTACTAAAGGATATGACAGCATGCATAGAAATACTGCTTTCATAGGAAAAGGATGAAGAAGGAAACCAATTTCCAAGTTACTAGAATGTATAAATAAATAAAATAATTATTAGAACTAAGAATATTTATTAAACTTTTTTTAATGATTAACAGTAAAACAAACAATACTTTTACCATATACATATATATTTCTAAAGCATACTACATAAACAAAATATGTTGAAAAAATGTTAACGTTGTGACCATATCTTATCAAAGTAAGTAGAGAGACTTCTAAGAAATAAATATTAACGTACATATATACAAATATGAATACATCTAAAATTACACACGTGTACATACAGGCACATAAGGATTTACATGGGTTTCTTTGGTGATGAGTATAAATAAATTTAAAAAAATACACCGTCGGACAAATTAAAATTGTTTACTTTTTTATTTTTGTTGTTAAAATTATATAAATAAAAACAATCAAACAAGCCTAGTATTATTATTATCGGTTGAAGCAATCATGAGATATGGCTGATTACGTACATTTTCTCCATACACCTACGCGCTCCCAGCTATTCGATTTGTTATAATTTCAACGCAATTTTTTTATATATATATATATATATATAATCTAATGATCTTCCAGAATTTCTATGGAAAAATATTCTAAATCAACAATAAAAATCTTTGAAAACAGTTATTTGGAAAAAGTCGAGTCTCAAAAAAAATGAAAATAATAATCAACAAAAAATAAGTATACCAAATATTTTTTGATGTGAAAACATCTTATGTGGGGCCCTGACCTTTCAACTTGGGGAGTGAAAATTTTCGAGTGTTATCGATTTTTGAGGCACGTTTTGCGTTATGCTAGACATAGGTATACTATAAGGCTTATGTGCTCGTTAGTGCTCGGCGAGAGAGCTGACGGCGCACGAGAGGTGGAGAAAGAGTGAGAGAGTTTTTCATCACCACAGTTGTTTATCACCACAGAGCAGACTACGCGTAGATACAGAGAGCCATACGTGTGCGTATGTGTGTGCAGGCATGCGAGCAGTGCAGCGGTCAGCCGTCAGCAGTTTACGTTTTGTCTACGTTCTTAGAGACTCGATGTTACTGCCCATAGTGCCTCGTATAGGTATAACGTCTTAATTTTTGCACGTGTTCTCGTTGTTTGTAAATGTATGATCAATACGACAAATGTTTACATTGCTTATTGATGCGAAAACATCTTATGCGAGGCTTCGGCCTTTCTGCTTCAGAAGTGAAAATTTTTGACCGTTATAAGGCTTGATTGGCGTTACGCTGTATATAGGTGTACTACAAGGCTGATCTAAATTAACAGTTTTACGTGTACAACTATAAATAAGCCAGAGAAAGAGCTAGCTCGTCGGTGTATACTACTCATAGCTACCTCCAGCCGTGATCTGCATGGTATCCACTGCATGTATATAGCTATACATGTATGTGCATATGAACACGTCTATATCTACACAGAGAGAAACAACACTCAATGTGTCTAGCATTACTCATAAACCTGATGATTCTAGAATGATTTAACGATATTGTATGGTCGTTTGAACTATTTTCAGTTGAAAATTTATACTACATGAGGTCCAAACTTCGTATACAACCATTTGTGATGCCACAGGCAAAGCATACTGGCAGTAACTGGAAGAAAAGCGTGGCTTTTTTTCACGTTATGCGTCGAGGCTACGACCGGAATAGTCCTAGGAGTCCGAACTGACGATTATATAGTTAGTCCTACAGCAGACCGAGGTCGTGCAGTCGAATATATATATATACATATATGTATACTGCTCCCATATACATTTGGGAGCAATTCCTCACACTCCTCACTCCTTATTCCTCATGGCTCACACTTTTCACAAGTCTGTACATTTTGTGTCTATGTATAAACATGCATGTATGTGCATGCGTACGTATAAAAGTATATTTCTATTAAACGCTGTACGTTAACACTGTACATGATGCCAATGTGTATACGTATATGCATGTATCTACGTGCATACTTTTGTGTGTATGAATAACATTAATAAGATCACGCTATAGCAGCAGAAATTCTTTTTTTCCACTGTAGCATTTACAGCTAACTTATGCAGATATTTACAAATTATTTCAATGCTATAAGCAGACGTTATCTTATATATCTTAAAAAGTACTTGGTAAAAACGTTTTTTGGACACATTTTTTCGAGTTTGATTTATAAAAATAAAACACAAAGTTTTTCACAAAAAAAGGACATCAAAATAAGAAAAATATAATTTGCAAACGAACGTGAAGCTATTATTATGGTCTGTAAAACAGTAACAGTCAAGTCACAATTCTTTTACCAAAAAAAAAGTGAAAAACAAACAAATTTTAAAAAACATTAGTTCTAAGACATGTTCGTTTTAAAATCATTCATACCATGATTAAAAAGAACATTAATTAATGAATATAATTTTACCAGGGCACTTATAAATAAGGCATTTTTATTACACTTTCTTTTTTGTACTATTAGTTCTTTGTTAAACGGGTATACAAAATTACTGTGATATCTTATAAAAAAATTGCTAAGTATCCAAATGATATTTTTGCAGCATCAACTTTAACTAAATTTTAAATTAAATTAAAGATATTATATTAATTGTACACTTGTGACATAATTGTATGATCGTTATATACATATATATCTTCCTATATTATATAGTTGTGTGGTTTTGAAGCGAGTTCCAGCTCCTCCCCGCTCCTTCCTGCTCCTCTCCGCTCCTCCCCGCTTCTCCCCGCTCCTCCCCAGCTCCTCACCAGCTCCTCCCCAATATAGGGTAATTTTTCTTTTGTTTTATCGTGAAATTTTACCCAACAAAAATTGGGTTAGCTCCTCCCCAGCTCCTCCTCAGATTTTTCCTAGTCTCCTCTTCTAACTCCCCACATTGATTTCATATTTTTATAGGTTTTGTCTACTCCTTTGCGAGTTGTAGTACGCTACTAACTTTCCCGTCATATTTATCAAAATTTTTTTGTATAAAAATCCATACATTATGAGATGTCATTGTAGCCTTAACTTTAAAAGAATTATCGATGTCATTAAACATTTTAGATCACATACCATTTTTTCTCCTTATTCTAGAAATTTTGGAAGTATAAATTTTTCATTATCATGTATGTTATAACAACGAGAATTTTTCAGCTATCTTCATACATTATATAGTTGTATGTTATTAGGGCGAGTTCTACTTCCTCCCCGCTCTTCCCCAACTCAATGTCAACTACATATAAACTAAACTGTGTCAACCCCCGAAGGTAATTTATTACTTTTTACATAAAGTTTTACTACATATCTTTATACATTACATAATTGTAGGGTTTTCATGCGAGTACTACCTCCTATCTGCTCCCCCGCTCCTTTGTAACTCTCCACCACACCTTCCTACGTAATTTCCACCGCTCTAGCTGTATTTATCGACCTAAATCCGAAAAAGGTGTCAGTTGTATTTGAACATGTCTGGATTTGGCCATAACTTCACCTTGTAGTATGCTTACGTGCAATATAAATCAGCTGCAGTCAGGATGACATATTAAAACTTCAAGCATTAAACATAATGAAAAACACACATATTTTTACTATGCTCGAAGTTTATGCTTTGATTTACTATCGTTTTTTATTTTCATTACGTATTTTCAAATGTCTTTTTAGGTGATCTACTCTTCTGTTACCTTTCCCACAATTTTGGAAAGTTTCCTTTTCAACGTGTTTTTCATGATTTTTACAATGCCTTTGTAATTTACGATTTCTTGTAAATGGATTATGACATATTATACATTTGAATTTCTTTTCTATGTCGTAAATTTCTTTTTTGTGTCGCAAATAATTTTTTTTTTCTAATATAATAATTTTGCATAAGTCCCAATTAATAATTTTTTTTTGTGGATTTTTCGTGTGATGATAGACCCTCTTGACTTTTAAATTTAAATTTGCACTCAACGCCCTGATAAAATACAGAATTTATGATGATATGTCTGTAAAAATATTGACAGAAATTGAATTTATTAAAATTTTATGATCATTATTCAATTATATTTGTATTATGAAGGTTTTTTATCTAGAGTAATACCAACGAAGCACGCGGTCAGCTTGATAATTTTAACAAGATAATTTAATTTGATTTTTTTTTTAAAGTTGCGGATAAAATTAATAACAGTAGTAATACGTATTATTAAAAAATTTCCCTTGAAACAACATTTTAAATTTCAAATTTGTTTTCAGATTCCATTCGAATAAGAATTCTTCTTGGGTTCTTACATCTTAACAATGCGATATATAATTGTACATGTGAGTAAAACGATTTTCTCAGTAATAACCCCAAGACATCAAAATTTGACATTGGAATCTATTAATTGTCATAGAGAAAGCTAAAGTGAATAGGAAATGTCTTCTGTACAAAGTAAAAGGCAGTGACAAATAATTTTATGTATTAAGTGTTTTTCGTGGAATAAATACTCTGTTTGCTTTTTTGTCCTGTAATTATTTCAGCTTCTATGTTGAATTTAAATAATTTTGTTATTAATTATCTGGTACCATTACATAGTCCTTCTGATATATTTAAATTTCTTGTTAACATAATAACAGCATAGATTTTCTAATTTAATTCATGTGGCGGAAGACCTCCTCGAATACTATTTAAATACACTGTTAGTAAGTTTATGTAAATATTTTCGTCTGTTTTATCTACTCCTTTGTAAGTTGTATAATCAATGCTATAATACGTTAATAACTTTCCTGGTATATTACTCAAAATTTTTTTGATTAAAAAATATGTGTATTTATTATGTGATGTTAATGTAGCTCTACTTGATGTAGAATCATTAATGTGATCAAAAACATAAGTACATACATCATGTGTTTTCCACTCTTAAAGAGTTTCCAATCTTCCAATTTGGCCTTCTTCTATGTGCAATAATAATGATAAGGATTTTCTCTCTATTGAACGTATATTATTTTTTGAATAAGAAATATTTAATAATGGCCAAAAATAAAGATATTTTATAGTTTTTTAAATGATATTAATTCTTTTTCCGTTTTTGATAACTGGAAGAATTTGACGAAAGTCTCCACCCAAAATTATTATTTTATTTCTGATGAGTTTTATTTCATCGGACAAATCTCTTAAAGTTCTATCAACTATTTCTAATGCAATTTTCGAAATCCTAGAAGCTTTGTCCCAAATAATTATTTCTACTTCGGGTGATTTTTTTTATCTGATTCAAAATGAAGAAAAGCACTCTTTATAGTGCTTAAATCTAAAGGAAGTCTTAAAGTTCTGTAAGTAGTCATTCCCTTCGGAAGTAAGATAGAAGCAATTTCTGTCTAAGCTATGGTTAAAATATTAACAATTTCCATGAAAATCGTTGTATCATTTTGTAATTATTGATGATAGCCGCGACTATATGATATAATTAGTATGTAAAATAATGCTGTGAATAAATTTCTGAAGCCTCATATATAAACTGTTACAAATAGTTTGATTTTAACAATCAATTTTATTTGAAAATAACAACAAATATTGTTACAATTTTACTTACTACCGATGTCTATTTTGATAACATACATTAAAATGCCTTTTTATCTGCTTTGCTCTTACATTACCTTCCTCACGATTTAAAAAAATTTTTTTTGAACGTCTTGTTCATGATTTTTGAAATGCCTCTGTAAGTGATAATTTCTTTTAAAAGATTTGCAGCACCTTATATACTTGAATTTTTTTTTAATGTTTTGGCATTCTTTCTTGTGACAGAAAAGATTTTTTTCTCTAATACGATAATGTTACATAAATCAGATACAAAAAATTTTTTTTCGTGAACTTTCGTGCGATGATTTTAATTCTTGAATCGAAAATTTTTATTTTAATTTGTCATACTGATAAAATTTTTCATCCATGATAGTGTATCTGAAAATATATTACATAAAAAGGATTGTATATGATTTCATAAATCTGGGTACTAGGAGGTACTGCAATTTGCATTTTTGATAGAAAATATTTGCAAGAACGTATAAATATAGTAATGAACTATGGAATAGTTTTTTTGTTACTCTAAAATTTAATTCTAAACAATATACTTTGTTGAAAATTTTTTTTCTGATTCAATTTGGATAAGAAATTTTTTTCGTTTCTACATCTGGATAATGCAACATATAATTGTCCATGAGAAGATACTGGTTTACTAAGGTATGATCCTATGGCATCAAAACTATGACCTTGTAATTTATTGATCGTCATAGAAAAAGCTAAGTTGAATGGAAATTGTTTTCTGTGCGATGTAATTGGTAGCGAAGAAAAATTGTTTGTATTTAGTGTTATTTTTGGAATAAAGGTTTTATTTCCTTTTTTTTCTACGGTGATTATTTCAGCTTCGATGTTGTATTTTAATAATTATGTAATTCGTAATCTTGTACCATTGCAAAGTCCTTGAGATATATTTAAATTTCGTATTTACATAACAATAGCGTTTATTTTTAGATTCAATTCATGTGGAGGAAGACCTACTATAATACTATTTATATATTCTGTAGGAAAATTTATATAATTTCTATCTTCTGTTTTATCCACTCCCTCGTAGGTTGCTTTATCAATACTATAATATGTTAGTAATTTTTCTACCATATAACTTTTAAATTGTTTGTGTTGAAAAAATGTATCTATTCATTGTGAGATGTTAATAAAGCTTAAATTATATAAAATTATCATCATTATTAAAAATTGTAGAACATATATCATTTATTTTTTATGTCTGAGGGATTGTAAAAGATTTAATTTTTCTTTCTCCTATGTCCAGTAACTATAAATAAAATTTTTTATCAATCGAACGTATATTCTTTTTTTAATAAAAAATGTTAAACAAAGGCTAATGATTGGAAAATTATATGGTTTCTTGAACAATAGTAATTTTTCTTTCATTTTTTTCTACTTGGAAATTTTAAGTAAAGTCTTCACCCAAAATTATTATTTTATTTCCAAAAGGTTTATTATTACTAGATAAATCTCTTAAAGTCCTATCAACGATTTCTAACGCTTTTTTTGGTACTATAGAGGCGTCACCCCAAATTATTACTTCTACATTACGTAAATTTTTTTTATCTGGCTCAAACTAGAAGAATGCACTTTCTAGAGTGCTCAAGTCTAATGGAAGTCTGGAAGTTCTGTGAGTGTTTGTTCTCTTTGGAAGCAGAATAGAAGCATTACCTGTCCAATCCATTCTAAGATTTTTTTAAATTGATATGGAGTAGTAAATTAATGTTTTATCTAGAAAAGTATTTCCAGATCCATCAGGACCATCGATAAAAAAACTATTTTTTTTTTAATTTTATTATTATTTGAAAAATTAGATGTTGGTCATGACTAAGTTGTGAAAACTTTTTATGGAACTTGTGTTTACGAAATATTTTTTCATTAATGTCAGTATCGATTTTTTTTATTTATCGTTTCTGTTGGTTCTGGTAAACTTAAATCTTTACAAGACATATTTTCAGAATTGAAAATTTTGTTTAAGTAAAAAAGAACTTTATTTTGATAATCTTTACAATCTTCAATGAAATATTTTTTTTATTTGTTCCGAACAATATTGCCAAAAAAATTTTCAGACATAATATACCATGCGAAAAATTTTCGGAGATAATGACAGCATAACGTTACATGCTTCTTCAAAAATGATATCAATTTTAAAATCGTGTTTTACTAACCTCATAGAAATAGCTGTTTTTTTATAAGTACCGTAAGTGATATCATTACCAGTTCCTAAATCTATAAAAGATGTTTTTTTTACTTATTTATTAAATATCAATTTTAAATAAAATTTTTCCTGATCTTTTGGAGAAACTACATTTATCTGCCGATTGTAATATGTTTTTTAACACGTTTTCTTTTATTCCATCGCTTTGCTTTATTCGTTAAATATCTATTGTACCCAAATTAGAAAAATAATGGCACAACATTCTGGTACCAATGACTTATTATATCGATGTTTTGGTTACTATTTTTTCGAATAAAATACATTTCAAAATTTGGTAAATTTTGAATGTTTGTAATTTGGTGTAAATGTTTGTAATTTTTAAAAAACCGATTTTTATTCATAATATTTGTTAAAATTTTTACATGTTTCCGACCAAATTTGTAATTGTATTAAATCTTTTTCCAATAGCTGTTAAATCGTCGTAAATATAAAATTGACTACACGATGGTTCTTGTTTATCAGTTAGAAACAGAGAATTGGGAGGAATATGACAAACTTGACCCTGGATTTTCAAATTATAAATTGCTTACTTGTTTTCATTAACAAAGTTTACGGTAAAAGTAGCAAAAAAAAATAAATCATTACCATATCGAGTCAAGTGTCTGAAATCGTCATAGTTAATCAGAAAATTTTTTAATTTTCGGTCGTAATGACATAATAGAGCTTATATAATTTTTCCGTTCTTACCACAATTAAATTTTTTACGTTTTTCTTTCCAAAATACAGCTAAGCAATGTGGACATTCAAAATTTACTTTTCTAGAATCTAATGAATAAATCATCGAAGATAATTCGTTAAAATTGTTGTCAAAAACGGGTAGTAATTTTAATTTTTTCCGAGATATGCCTTCTTTATTATTATTAATATTATTATTATTATTATTAAGTTTTCTTTTTTTGATCGTGCATTGCGGCTACACGAATTTTTAACGTATTGTCTTATATTATTGTTGTTAAAATCTAAAATATAAAACAATCGGTTGTCTACATTTTAATAAAAATAAAAAGTTTATTTCAATGTATTTAAATTATCAGATAACAATGCATAAGAATAATAAGAGTTTTAAAATAAAATTAAGATGCAAATAATATAAATTTGATCACAACTTTGTATTTCTACTGCACAACCTTTAACACCAAATTGACTTATGTACACTTAGTAATTTTCTTTGTTTTTACTTGCATTAAAATACGGATGACCAATAATAAAATCTCTATAATATTCCCATGTATAAATAATGTTTTTTACAATCATATGTCGAACTTTGAGGTGAAAAGTATCAGAATTATTGAAGAAAAACGAGAAACATCGAATTAACCTATTACCATATCTTATTATTTCAATTTTTTTTTAAAGCTTACTTCTGAAACATTTGTAATGGTTAAACATTCAATTTTTGTTATATTTTTGTTTCAATTTGAATCATTACTTTCATCTATACCGTCTTTTGTTATCTTAACTTTTGTTTCAAAGCTTACTTCCGATACATTGTTAGTGGTTAAACTTTCAATTGTTGTTTGATTTCTGTTTGAAGTTTAATCATTGCTTTCACCTTTTTTGTTTAAGTTTCTGTTATTACAGATTCATCAATCTTAACTTTAACAAATACCTTAAATAATCAACAAAACTCATGATTTTAATGTCACTTCCGTAAATACCGGACTTAGACGTATGTTGATCGTGATTGTCTTTACTTTTAATGTTATGGTAATAATCATTTCCCCTTATGAAATATTCATAATCAATTCATTTGTTTATTACATTATTCACTATAATATCGCGTAGTTGCATGCAAAAAATACCAATGTCCTAAATTTTTGGTTATAAAAAATTCTGAAGAAAGAAACAGTCGACTAACAATACTGTTAAAATAAAACCATTGTATATTTTGAACTATATCATTATTTGATATTTCGACGGTATTTAAAATCTTTTAATACGTTGTGGATTTAAATATTCTCAAATTAAAGAATTGGTGAGGGAAAATAAAAAATGATTGTTAATAATTTATGTAATTAGTTCTGATCAATATATATTTATTGAATATATTATTTGTTGGTAACAAGTAATTTGATTCGTTTTTTTTCCATACTTTATAAATTTATAAATACAATAACGGGGGCCAGCGCGCGGAGTGCGCAGGAGACAGAGCCCCACTTATATATATATACCAAAAGTAAATTATAGAATCACAATACACTGTATAAAAGAATTTATGCAATTCTTGCGTGAGATAAAACTGTTATATTATTAAATACCTCTAATGACACTGATTTTTATAATTATCATTATCAGGAATGATTGTTATACTGAGGAAGTGCCTTATGTTCTAGCCAACGAAAAAAAAGTGATCTAAGTTTTGCCGAGGTTCTGATATCCAATTTTACGTTAATCAAGCCCAACTTGCAGCATTGAACTAATATGTATGCAAGGAAGTTTCAGTTACAATTTTATTAATATCAGCCCACTTATTCAAAAATGCGAGGACGTTAACTGATACTGTAAAATTTTTTCGTAGAAGCAGGATTTTCATGTGTTATGTTAATCAGCGTTAGTAATCATTTAATTACGGCTAGGAAGCCATTCAAGACAATCTTCTATAAGTGTATTCCGATTTTACATATTTTCAGAGTTGCAGACGACATGTATAATGAATAGTGTTAGTCCCAGTAGTTAGTCCCAGTGGCAGGCTCCGAATGGCCATAAAAATAGTTGACTAACGTTTTTCTGTTAATTGACGATTTAATGTTTATTCCTCATGATTCTTGCAGCATTTTGTTTGTCTTCTCAAGCTGCACGATTGTTTTTGTTTCCAGCTTGATCAGCAAACTTGATCAGTGATGCCAGCACTTGGACTAACTTGCGGTTAATAGAAGTTCTTCGTCGAAGAAGAATTTTCATTGGTCATGTATATCAGTGCAAGAATCTGATTAGTCAGGGCTTAAAAGCCATTTAAAACAATCTTTTAGATATGTTTGATATTATGCAAATTTTGAGAGTTGCAGGACAAAATGTAATATAAATTCCAACTGCTTGAAGATTAGTCCCAGTAGCAGGCTTTCGGATGGCCATAAAAATTGTTGATTAACGTTTGTCTGTTATTTAGCGAGTTATTGATCGATCGTCATGATTCTTGCAGCACTTTTTTCGTCTCTAAAGCTGCATTAACGTTTTCATTTCCAGCTTGATCAGCACACTCGTTTAGAGATGCCAGCACTTCGACTGTCTGGTCTTATTTAAAAAAGCACCAGAAAAACTGAACTGCACTAGTGTTTGTTATGGTTTTTGAGAGTACGTGGCTGTCATTGTATCTAATTTTATAGACTTTATAAATATTTATTTTACAAGAAAACATCCTGAAATAAAGAGTGACCATTTAAACTTTATCCCCCCCTTAAAATCTAACCTGAAGGTCGTAGGTTAGTATAAGTACTCTTCTTAAGGTAAAATCTGCTGCTTAACGTAGTGGTGCTCTTTAAATAAGCGTAGGATCAATCGTTTTTAAAATAAGAAAACTATTTCCTCTAAAAAAAATTTATTGGTTAGTTTAGATAAAATATTGGGTTTTTTCGGTGATTTTCACATCGAATAATACTTGATTGGGCTATTTATTACTTGATCCTAAATCAAAATAGTAAATTACAAATGTCCATCATTCAAAGTTTGGTAAGTCTTCGTTCTCTAAGTGACTCGAATCACTTATGCTAACTTCAGACACGAAGGCAACATAAAGTTTACTTGTATTAGAAAGTGAAAGACCTACTGATTTCGTGAATAATAATAATAGATAATGTTGACAGTCAGAGGCAGGGGCTTTGTATACCAACATGGATTAGTGTGAGTAAAATTGTAATATTTCTCTTCAAATTTTCAGGTCAGGTCTTCCCCCCTCGCCTCGCACTAGATATGCAGAAATAAGGTCCTGAGTATGCCCGCCGCCTTCACCACGACGCGATGGAGCACCGGTGCTCGCTGCCCTTCGAGCTGATACCTAGGGTGTCGCGGCCCTGTGGAAATGCCCGCTACCCTTTCTGGTTCCTAACCACGATGTACGGGGCACCAATGCTTGCCGCCCCTGAAGCTGGTCTTGAGTGGGTCACGGTCCTGTGGGAATACCTTCTACCCTTCCTGGTTCCTTACCACGATGCGACGGCGCACAATGGGGCCAAATGGAAAAAAAATGTTCAAAACCACCTAGAGCCTTAAAATACTAACCGATTCTTAATTTTTTTTTTTCTACATAATTTTGAGATAATATGCAACAATCGCTTCTTGGTCGATTTTTTATTTTGTAATTTGAAAATTCGTAACCTAACCTCTAAAGTTCAAAAATTGCAATCTGTGCTAATAATATTTCGATTATTTTAATTTGAACATTTGGAAAAAACTTTAAATAATCGCGAGTGTTCGTAATCAATGACAGTAAGAATGCGTGGTAAAAATTTTTTTAAAATTATTTTGAGGTTATATTCCACTAAATATTAAGAAATTTGTGTGATTTCAGCTAATTCATGGAGTTATAATGATCTCAATGAAATAAATATTTCTTCGCATGACTTAGTAGGATAGCTCTCTGCCAAATTTCTGAGTATCTTAGTTAGAAATTTGTAACATAATCTCTAAAGTCGAAAAATTCCATTCTGTTCCAATAATATGACGAATTTTTCAATTTAAAATTTTAGAAAAAATCTACATCTAATCGTGATAGTGTTCGTAATCATTAGCAGTAAGAATTTTTAGTTAAACAAATTTTTTTTATTTATTTGAGGTTATGTTACACTATTTAATGAGAAATGTATGTGATTTAAGCTAATTCATGAAGTTATAATGATCTCAATAAA
>JAPYYV010002952.1:0-19427 GCA_030522625.1 Copidosoma aretas
TCGCAATTTGAGCAGTGGGATATTATAGTATAAGCCTTTCTGAGTAGGGTGATAATTTTTTTTTTAATAGAAAATTTGCGTACGGCCAGACTTTTGTCCGAAAAAACACCTTTTCTTACCACTGTGCGGCGCTTCTGCCTGGGCGTACCAGAGCAGGGTAGGAGAGAAAAGAGAGATAGCCTCGCAAAACGGTTAGCAACAGTATTCTGTAGCAGCAGGCAGTCAGGGTTGGGTCAGAGAACAGCATGCGGTCAGCGGTTGTTCGTATAGTTCTGCGAGTGAGGTCAGTAGAGCGGCGGCGGTCATTTAAGAATAGAACAGGTTGATGATACACACTCGTCACTCTTCACTCGATAGTTATTTAATGTATAATTATACAAACCTTTGGCCTTATTATTATCAAATGTGGCGCCCGGACGCATAGCTATGCTATCGTATGTAACAAGAAACTTTATCATCAGACTTGCAGTGACATTTTATTAATCAATAATTTGATTTATTAGTTTGTTCATAAAGTTGATGTCGTAGTATTGGGGAAAATTCCGTGAAATTGCAAAACATTAATATGAACCAACAAAACGTACATGAATGTATTACAAATATAAATATTTTTTTTATATTAATTGCAATTTAAATAATATTTAAGTTTAACATTTAGGCAAAAGTTATAACGAAGAAAAAATATTGAAAGCAGTTTTTCAACACTATATAGCTTTAGATACTAAAAATTATTCTTTGTTGCCATTTTTTTTTGCCAGGTTACCTCATTTCGCCTATAATTTCATTTCCAGCAACAATTGATTACATACACTCTTTCATATCCAATTTTCTTGCAATACCCCTTTATGTGCAAATTCCTGGCCCACATAACTACCTTTCTTTATATTGCTCTTTTCACACAGGTCATGTCGTTCTCTATGAAAACCCCTCTAGGCCGGTGCTTGAAGCATCCAATAACTTATTTTTGCGACTTCAATTGAAATTGTTGTATTCGCCTTGTATTATGGTCAGGATACGTGGAAAGATAGTTTGGCCTAATAAGCACGCCGGCTTTTTTATTCATTGAACAAATACTGAAAATCGACCGGATTTTTTTTCAGAATTTCGCTTACAACTTTTTTTAGGGACGTCGTATCGCAAAAATAGCCAATTAATTTGTTCGTTAGATGATTATGTATTGATCTATTCCTGATGAATCATATATAAATAATTTTTCGCGGAGTTATGGTGCAGAAAAGAGCAAAAATAGTCATGAAAAATTTCACTATTGCAGCATCATTTACTCGTACGTTTTTCAATGAAAACGCTTTAAAATTTGGGATTTAAGACCCCTTATGAGGATTTTTAACTATGTGCAACGATTTTGTGCTAACATTAAAAATGACGTCACAAAACGAAAAACCGTTTTTAGATGTCTTTTGATACCCTGAGCCGTACAGAGCAGCTACATCAAAATTTGAAAAAGTATTCTATTAGGAATCGTTCAAACTTTATTACTACGAAAAAAAAACGTTTATCTGCAATTTCAACCCCAATTTTTTATAAATTTTAATTTTGCAATACAAGCAGATTGATGTTACTCCGTTGTTTTTTAACTTACAATATTGCAACCAATTTTGTTTGATAGAAGGTATTTTTACACGAATTAAAAAAAAATTGATCGCGATAGAATTTTTTGAACAATAGTTATTAACAATGTAGTGTTTATCTCAATTATTTAATTGACAACGGTTTTTTTACTAAAAAAAATTTTTTTTCTACTTTCTTAGTATATCTCTTATCACTTTGTTAGGGTTATTCATTTTTTCCTAAAACTTGGTTGAAATGGTAAGGAACCACAAACGTATGATAGCAATAGCTTTTAGTTCCCCCATTTAAAAGAATTTATCGTACTGATTCATGCGTACAGTGGCTGTGACAGCACTTTTGCCTTCTTTAATCAGGGAGAAGGAAAATTAATAAAGGTATTGGACCAAGACAAAGATCTGCAAACTGTTTGTAAAGAGTTTTACAATGACAAAGCTTTTCCAAATTATATAAACTGGGCGGGACAGAAACTAATTCAAGCTATGTATGGGGGTGTTACTGAGAAAGAGTATGGTTTGAATGAATTCCTATTTCAAAGATTTCAAAAAATTTCGAGTCACAAGAATTTTAATATTGCAATGCTACCACCAACTGAAGGAGCAGCTCGAGAGCACTCCTGCAGAGTGTACTATCAAATACGTGAATGATTAAATACCAACGTTGGAGTTGACGTAGAAAATGGGGCTGGAGAAAAACTGAAATGGGCTACTTCCTGTTACAACACTGCAGCCGCTGATTCCCAAGATGATTTTGCAAAAAATCGCTTGTAAATTCAAAAAAGGCTGTGGAGGAAGATGCAGCTGCAAAAGAAAAGGAATCAAGTGTTCGATTATCTGTAAATACTGTGAAGGTAAAAATTGTGCAAATGTAATAGAAAACCCAATATGTGTCAGTGACGATGAAGATGACGATGTTACGGAAGCAAGAGTAGAGCATAAGGCAGTTAAAATCGTTAGTGGCGGTGTTTTAGAAGATGAGTCTGACGATGTTCTTTATACAGATATCGACGATGTTACGGATAGCGAGAGTGTCTACATTCCGACACCAAAAAAACGAAAAATGTAAAATATTGTTTGTATTTTGACACGTATTTTACGGGATATGATAAAATTACTTATGTGCTATGTGACAAGTTTGGTTGAAAAATAAATGGAATAGTAATAAAAGTGCATTATAAAAGAATATGAGTTTTTTCAGTAGTGTGCAGACGCCCGAATGCATGCAACCCACCATTGAACTACCATATTGCACGTAAAAATGTTCAAGTAAACTATTCTTTTTGTAACATTGATTACACGCGCAAAAATCAAAAACCCGAACAAAGTGATAAGAAATATCCTAAAAAAGTGGAAACCATTTTTTTGTGCTAAAAAAAAACGTTAAAAATTAAACGATTGCGATAAAAACTAAATTGTTGATAACTATTGTTGAAAAGATGCTATTGCCATAATTTTTTTTTCTTATTCGTGTAAAAACACATTCTATCAAACGAAATTGGTTGCAATATTGTAAGTTAAAAAACAACGGAGTAACATCAATTTGTTTGTATTGCGAAATTGAATTTTATAAAAAATTGAGGTTGAAATTGCGAATAAACATTTTTTTTGTAGTGATAAAGTTTGAACAATTCCTGATAGAATACTTTTTCAAATTTTGTTGTGGCTGCTCTGTACGGTAAGGGTATCAAAAGACATTTACAAACGGTTTTTGTTTTGTGACGTCATTGTTAATGTTAGCAAAAAATTGTTGCGCATGGTTGAAAATCTTCATAAGAGGTATCAAATCCCAAATTTTGAAGCATTTTCATTGAAAAACGTAAGAGTAAATGATGCTGCAATAGTGAAAGTTTCATGACGATTTTTGCTCTTTTTTGCAACATAACTCCGCGAAAAATTGTTAAAATATGATTCATCAGGTACAGATCGATAGATAATCATCTGGCGAACAAATTATTTGGCTATTTTTTCCATACGACGTCCCTAAAAAAAGTTGCAAACAAAATTCTGAAAAAAAATTCGGTCGATTTTCTGTATTTGTTCAATAAATAAAAAGGCCGGCATGCTTATTGGGCCAAACTATTCTTCCACATATCTTGACCATAATACTAAGCGATTCCAACAATTTTAATCAAAGTCGCAAAAAATACGTTATTGACCATTTCTTCGGGCTTCAAGCACCGGCCTACTCTCGCCAGCATCTTCTTTCTTTTCATAACATCTTTTTTGCCTTTCTCTTCGAGATTCACGACCGCCACGGCACCACCTCGCCTCCACCATTTTTTAAGTTATACTTCTATAGGCACGTTATACAAGGGAGTATATCAATTATTTTAACATTTTCTCTCTCTAAAATATCTGACAAAAGTAAATTTTAAATTCCCAAAAAAAAAAAAAAAACACTTTCTATGAGATTTGAACTCACGACCTCTTACATGCGAGCCGAGCACCGTTTCTGTTTAGCTTTGAGCTGTCTTCTCCCGGCGTGATCTGTCACTGCCTCTAATATAGTGGTTCATAATTAATTTGTTTTTAAATATGTTATTTATTATATACATAATACTGATTCATTCATTTAATTAAATAATTATTTTTCACCTTTGAAAGCAGAGTGTTACATTAATTTACTGTACATACAAGTATGGAAAAAGAGAGAGAGAGAGCCATACCCTTTTACTTTATTATTTGCTTATTCATACGAGGTTCTATGATAAAATTACTTGATTTTCAGTGCGTCTTACTCTTTCAAAATTATTTCATTCGTAAGTAAGGTGATTTTTAAAATTATACTTCTCTTGGCACGTTATGCGCAGGAGTAAATCAGCAATATCAAAATTTTTACTCTCATTAAATATGTAACGGAAGAAAATATTTAATTTCCATTTCTATAAAAAAAAAAATCCACAAGCTATCTCTTCGAGGTGATTACTCTCACTTCGTCTCATATAATGGTTCATAACTTATTTTTAATTATTATTTCCATTCACTGCTTATTAATTAATTTGTTTTTGAATGTTTTATTTCTCATATCCATTAATAAAAAATTATTTATCCAATTAAATAATTTTTTTCAAAACTTCGAAAGCCAAGTCTTACATTATTATATAATACACACATAAAAACAAATTACTATTTTTATTTAAATGCAGTAAACAATAACCAAAAAATTCTTGCATGTTCGGCAGATTGATGCAGACACCTAATATTTATTCAGCGTGTTGTTATTATGACTTAACCTCAAACTATTAAAAAATACGCTATATCTTGAAAAGGAAAAAAAATAGACCATCCTACCAATTCTTATGGTTTTTCTAGGAAAATAAAATCATCGCGAAACACAAATAGAGAGGGTTTTATTGAGTTAAAAACATAACCTTAATTTTCAGTGTTATGGATGTATCTATATGGAATTAAGAGGGAAAAATTTTGAAAAAAATGATCGCTGTTTTAGAAAATCATAAAAAGTAGAAATATTTATTTACCGTTTTTTGCACGCATAACCTCAAAATATTCGAAAATACGCAATACCTTGAACAGAAAGCCAGTTACGCTAAAAATAACGATTTTCATGGGTTTTCTGAAGGGTACGAGGTGGACAAATGAGGTGGTTTTAATCGGCGCTACGATATAACCTAAAGTTCTCATAATTTTAGGAATATCTCCGTTAAAAAGTGATAAAAAAAAATCGAAAAAAATTACAGCAGGCTAAGGATTTGAATACAAACAGGTACAAAATATTCTAAAATAATTTTGGTACAACATTACGTTCAAAAAACACAAAAAACGCAATTTCTTGACAGGAAAGCAAGATAAATCCATGATAACAATTTCACAGGTTTTCTAAAGGGTAAATCAACACAGAGTCGGACAAAAAGAGAGGTTTTAGTCGAGAACTACACCTAATTACTGAATACCTTGATTTCAACGACAATTGCAATATCTTAGATACATCAAATTAGGGTATTTAAAACATCGTTTCGTAAAAGCTATATCTACATTCATATATTCTCCGCCAAAGAAGAATAACTTCATACTTCGGTGCCCAAGCACCCACTGACTTGGTTATTTTTTCTTGTTTGCCTACAAATATTTCTGACAAAATTTTAACGTTCACTTGGAGATTTTTCACTTAGAGACTGCTCACCTTTATTCACTACGTTGTATTTCCTCTTCTTTCTCTCTTTCTCCTTGGGGCCACTCTTGCCGCCATACTTTATCCTCCTTTTTATCCATCCTCACCTCCAAACTTATTTCCATACCCTTCTTTGTTTTTGTGAGCTCTGTGCACCTACTCTTGTTTTTTCTCGCTTATCTGTCAACATTTTGGTCAATTTATCTTACAGCCTCTCTATTTAGTTTACGGCTACTTCTCGTACTTCTTAAATTTTCTTGTGCATCTCCTCTTTGACCTATCTGAAGAAGCGTTTTGGCTTCTTATGTATGGCATCTTCTATTTCTTCTTGTCTCGATTTTGTAACCTCAACTTCATTTCGGCGTTTTATCTCTTTCATTTTCGCTTTGCCCGGCTTACTTCTGTGTTTTTTTAACTGCTTCCTTTCTTACTATCTAGTTAGTAAAGATTTCATCTCACTTTGAATTTATATTGGCGTTTGATATAACGTTTGCCTTATCCAGCCCGTATATTATGGTACAGACGTGCGCACTTTTAGGCTCCCATGACAGAACTCCGAAATTTTTTGATGTCACTACAATTTAAAAAAAAAGGTAGTCATCGATATTTGTAAAAAAATTACATACTTAAAATTAAAAATTATTGTCCAAAATTATATCGACGGATATATAGAAATTTAAACATTTTCGCGAAGAAACTTAACCACTAACTCAATCAAACAAATGATATTTAATTTTCTGCGCGCATCTTTTTAAATGCCAATGGAAAACCAGATGACTATTGTAAAGGTATAGAAAAACTACGTGAAAAAAGTTTGTTGAGGGGCTGTAGAGCATTTTTGGCCGCTTCGAAGGACTTCAAATGTTTTTTGAAGGATTCGGAAATGTAAAAAGGCTGTGAAGGGATTATACTGCTCATCATGGGGGAGAGGCTGAAAAGACGGTAAAGGAATAAATTAAAAGTATAAGAGGGGGGCTTAGATGAGTAGACAAGGCGGAAGGGTGAGCGGTCAAAACATAAAATTAAATTCAATTTAAAAACTAGAGAAATCGAATAAATCACACCTTCTTCTGATGTGGGGCTAGAGTGGGCTTACATGGGTCGATGGGGTGGTAAAAAGGGGTGTGAAATCACCCTCCAAAATCACTATAAAATATAGGAACATATATCATCCTCCCGCAGTCCCCCCCCCCCCCCAAAAGGAAAAGTCACTTGTTTTTTCTCTAATTTTAACTCCACGAAATCTAAGATAATCCCTCTTCCCCCTCCTGCCCAAAATTCGAAAACTCAAGTAATTTACTCCAAAATGTACACTCGGGGATTTTTGTGGTAATTGATCACGAATTTAATGTCAAATGTTTAAAAGTCCATCCCCTTTACCCCTATTTAACATCTCCTGGCATAATGTACCGCATATTTTTTAACATTATCAAGACACACCACTTTATAGGTATTTTTAGCTGCTAATTACAAATTTGATAAAGTTACAATGTACAAATTGTTCAATCTGTAGTTAATCGTATCTTTATTATTAATCAAGATTGTAATTTACAAATAACATTTAATTTTATCATCAGCCGATAAATTTGTAGATGGATCTTTATCTGCTGACGTTGAGCACTCTGAACTTTAAACATTGAGCTCTAAATCTGTTAAAGTTTTAATCACCGGTATGTCTGTAGGCAATAACAAATCAAGAAATTCACTTGATAGCAAATTCAGCGAATTAGCTGGTAATTATCGATAACTAGAGATGTATGGATCTGATGTAACTAGGAATCTCCTAAATATATCCTGCACCGTTTTTGTTCGTGAAAATTTACGCGAAAAATTTCCTCAAAACCATTTAAAATATTTATTGTACGATTCTTCTAACATGTGCATCTTCGCATATTTGTGCAATCGATAACAACGAATGAGATATAATTTGAGGCCCATGAATTAAAAGCTTGTGTACAGTTGTGAACATATAGCAGCAATCATGCAGTTCAATAAATTTTTTTGCTGTTTCTACATTGAACTGTTTAAACTTCTCATATGATCTTCATGATATGAGCAGTCGAAAAAGCTTGAAGCATACTATAAAATTGTTGTATTAGATTTTCGTTAAGGCAAGTAATTGATGCAGACATCTTACAGTTTGAAGGAATGAAAATCCAAACTCTAAGTTTTTTCCAATGATTGGCTTAGCCATTATAGCATCAATATAATTAAAGTTTTTTATGTAGCTTTACATTAGTAGCAGTGCTGAACTGAAGAATCATTTGTGAGTGTATTACAAACTTTACCGTCAACTGTACAAAAATTATTTCGATATCTTACTACTACGTTTTTTCTATAAACAGTAGTTTTGTATGGTTCAAATTCATCAAACTGTTTTTGCATACCATTAGCAACTGCAGTAATAACATCTGTACTTTTACGTACTTCTTCAATTTTAATGGGTCAACAGTACCTTGGAGAAGATGGGCGAGGATTTTTCCAAACGATACTCGTTTCGCCAGTCTCTTCGTTCAAGCGTTGTAGTTGCAGGGAAACTATTGACGTAAAAAAATACTTTGATTCGATATATTTTAATCACTGAACTTTTGCTTGTAGATTAAATGCCTTGAAGTCCTGTCACAATCACTTTACAAATTAGACTTAAATTTTTTAATTCTTCTATTTTTAAAATCTTGAGAGAGTTCCGTCGTGGCAGCCGTACGATGCACACGTATGTGTCATCAGGCATTAATCGTCTGAGGTAATTACAGAATAGAGCGTAGGCAGTGAGTTGAATTAAGGCAAAAAGAATAACGGGAAAGTCAATAAAGTTTACAGTTGAGTGAAAGTCATAAGAGCGTCTCAAAAAGGTTAAAATAACGAGTAAAAACACAGCAGTGAGGTTTGAGGTTGGAAAGCCAGGACACGTGAAAATGAAAGATGCCGGAGACAAGAAGCAAAAATACCACGAAAAACGCCACGCTGGAGCAGTTGGGAATAACAGTAAGTAATAAGGAAGATTATAAAAAAGTAATAGAATAGCAAATAAAAAAAAGTTCAAAAAGAAATGGTCAAGAAGATACAAATGGTGCAAGAAGAAGCCTCGACGCAAACAAATAAGCTGGAGAATGAGCTGATCGGAATGCTGACAGAAGAGAAAGAAAATCACAAGTGTGAAGGCAGCGGTCGAGTAGAAAAATCAAAAGAATGGAAGAAAAAATAAACGATGTGGAAAAGCTAGTCAGCTATCAGGGGTGGCACAAAGAGAAAGAAGAGAGAGAGAAGAGAACAAAAAACGTGGTAATTAAGGGTGAGCAGTTTAGTAAGGCAAAAGTGAAAGAGAAGGTTGAAGGCTTTCTAAAGAAAAATGTGAATGTGAGTGTTAAAGTGATGACAGTAAGAGTGGTCGGCAAAAAAGAAAACGAAGGTGGCAAGGTAGTAGTTATAGAACTAAAAGAAAAAGAGAAAAAGTAGATAATGAAAAGAAAGAATATGCTCATGAAAGGAGTATTCATAGAAAATGACATGACATGGATAGAGAGGATGATCCAAAGGATGATAGTATACTGGGCTAAAAGATCGAGAGAAAAAGGCCACAATGCAAGAATTGGATACAAAAGAGTGTACAGTGATGGTCGCTGCTGGAAATGGAATCACAGCCGTAATGATTTAATCCAAACAACCCCAGTACTCGAAGACACTGGTACGGACGAGGAAGGCTAGTTGGCTGATAATAAAGAATAATACAAGGTCAATAAAGAAGAGGACATCATAACCAAGTGTTAAGATATAAGAAACCATGAGTCTGTATATAGGTGAAGAAAGTTTACGTTGTGTATAGGTATGTATAAAAAGTATGGGAATAGTACAGGTACAAAGTGTTTTTAGTGCATTTAAATATTTTTAAGTATTTAAATCTAAAGACATGCATTTAGAGATACTAGGTTACAAGACATTTAATAGATATTATAAGAGTAACTCACAACTAAAGTATTTGTATTATAGCGCTGATTTAGGTAAAAAGTCTCTAGATATATGTAAATTTATCATATGTGTAACGATTGCTGTGTAATTTAATTAAGAATAGTAATGATTATAGCAGCGAAACTCACTGTAAAAACAAAACTTGGGCTAACAGTAAATAAATATCTATCTATCTATTAAAAAGCTTTGTAACATCCACCTGACTCTGCAAAATATGCTTTGTTGTATGATCAAGCAATGGTTGAACTTTTATTTCTGATTTTGATTCAGTCACTTCTATAATGCATTATGGATAGCAGCTTTTCTTTGCCTTGCTTAATACCTTGTAAGACAGGAATATATTTTTTTTTTTTCTTCAAAGATGCATTTTGTAAATGTTGATGTCCATGTTAAGACAATTTCATTTCAACAAAGAAAGAAAGCGCTTTATTAGCTGCAAATGCAGTATGACTTTGTACTACTTCAATAGATTGACGATAGTTTTTGATTTTCGTGGGACTACCAGTGGTTACATCTTTTAAGACTGTTGCGGCATCCGATTTGGCTTCTGCACGTAGTTTCATTTGTGTTGCATATGCAAGCACCTCGGTACTTGTTTGCTTACGCAGATCTTGTGTTCTTCTATGTTTACTTCTATCAGAGGCAGCGTAAAAGTCGACAGAAGGTCTACCTGCAGTTTTTCATCATTCAAGTATCGTCATATCGAATTGTATGACATTAATAACCCACTTCTCATTTTTTTCTAAGAACATAACTCAGTTCTGATATCGTTTTCCCAGTTTTCTTTAATTTTAGTAATGATTCTTCTATTGTCCAGTTTACAAGATTCTGGTAAAACGTATGGCGACAGACACTTTACAGAACTTCAGTTTTCCACTATTAAATACACCTCTGCAGCACTTACATCTGAATTTCCTTTAACTCCGTCGAATAATTTTTTTTTTCAAATCACTAAATCGGTCATGTAAAGTTATTAAACAAATATGCTTTTTAGTATTATTATATTTATTAAACAATTAGTTAAAATATTAGCAAAAATGTATTTTTTGAATCAATAATTATCAGTAAATCGTTATTTATCACGGAAAGAATAATAAAAAGAAAAAGTGAAACTTATTTTATCAAAGTCTCAACATAGCAAAATAAATTTATTCGTCGGTTTGTTAGTTATTTACAATGAAATACTATTTTTTATCGTAAAAGAATACTATGTGTTAGAACAAGTAATTTTTAATACCTGCCAAACCCCTCAGCCACTTATGGTGTTCACTTAAAGAGTAATAATTGCTTGTAGTACGTGGCTAGGAGAGTTTCATCTCTTTCTTATATGACGTGACAGGAGGTTACTCACACTCGTAGTAGATTCTCGGTGTATACTTGCGTGTACCGCCCATTCAAGAGTGTAAGTCTTTCCCACTGCCTGCTCTATTCGCCAAACTGAGCTTTCTGGCCTAGTGATCTGCCAATACTCTTCCTATTCCTCGCTCAGCTGAGATCCTGTGCACAGCTCTACGCAGCAGCAGCGAGGCGACGACGCACAGTGGGGCAAATCGCCAAAAAGCTGGCCAAAAATCGAAAAATTAAGTAATTAATATAAAATTTAGCTGTTAGGGGTTTTTGGGGTCGCTCATTACGAATTTCATATCAAATATACAAAAATTCACCCCCTTCACCCCTTAAAAATCAACCCCTTGCATGAAATACCACATAATTTATAAAGTTACCGAGTTGTAAGCCGTTTTCAAGATTTTTGGGGTTGCTGATTACGAATTTCATATCGAACATACAAAAATCTACCCCCTTCACCCCTTGAAAACCACCTCCTTGCATAAAATACCACATAATTTATAAAGTTACCAAGTTGTATACCATTTTCAAGGTTTTTGAGGTCGCTAATTACGAATTTCATATCAAACATACGAAAATTCACCCCCTTCATCCCTTAATGATATTTTTCTAGATGTATAATAAAGAAATCAAAATTAAAAGTAAGAAACAATTTCTTGTTCATAAGTTCTTATTTATCTTATCTATTTTTCTTGTAATGAAATTTTAAAAACTAAAAACTAATCATTAGTATTCAATCAAACTCTAATTCTGATTTGGAATCACTAGATTCGTTTTCTTTGTCAGCGGGAATCGTAATACAGCGAATATCTGTTAATAATTTTAAAACATCAGTTGAAAATGGCTTCCTTATTTTCTTAGGTTTAATTCCTAATAATGAAATGTAAGGATTCGAGTGTAAAAGAAGTCCATGAACGATATCTTCGTTAGGCTTAGTACACGATATTTTCCTGCTGTTGCCTCTTCTTAATAGTTTTGTAACCTTGTGTAAAGTTTCTTGAACTTCTTCTGAAAATCGACCAAGAGGTAATACGCAATGTCGTACTACTGATGCGCCATGAATAAAAATCTGGAACGGAGTACAGGTTAGTAGATAATATGATTTTTTCCCGACACGTACAAAGGTCAAAATTAAGATTGGTGATAAATTAATTCACTCCTGTTCGGTGGATTGCAAAATGTGGAGCTTTTTCAGTTGTTCCGAACTTAAGTCGTGGTTTATAAATATGATACCCTATAGTCTGCTAATAAGTTAAAAAAAAAAAAAAAAAATAGTCACCTTATGAACCGTTGGTGGCATGTAATACCAAGAGTACAACATTCCATATCGCTCTGCGGTTTCCAAGCAATACTGTTTAAAAGCGATTTCATCAATTGTACATCCACAAGTTATTGTTATAAGTATATTATGAAATCTCTGTATTAGCTCTTCGTCAATCCCTAACAACAAGTCAATTGAAATTAATCTTTTCACAAAAATAGTTACAATGTCAAAAATATTTATTTGTACCAGTTATTTCTGCAGATTTTGTATAATTCTCAAAAAATCTTCGATCAGTGTTTTCATCGTTTGAATTTCCAAACCCTTGTTTCGGAAAGTCAACCCTTAATGACAACTCGGATAAAAATTTATTTTGAATTTCTTTTTTTCGATTTTCCATTATTTCTTCATACCCATTTTTTACTGTAGCCAAAAAATATTCAGGTTAAAATTATATGTGCACTCGTCTTTATTTTCAACAGTCCACATAGTGCTATTAATTGAAATACTTTTAATTGTTAACTTTTCGATAAAAAACCATTTATAAACAAACCTTCCATTGCTTAAAATCCAGTCGGTAAGATATATGCAGGCAGCAATCGTATAAGTGCAGCCAAGAGTGTAATATGAGTAAGCTATAAGATAATGCTTGATCATTTTCTTCTTTTTGAATAACTTTATTCAAATCATGCATTTGTGAAATCAAATAGTTGCAAATAGAGCAGGCCATGCTTGACGTTACACTTAATTCATTAATTATCTAAAATAGAAAATTTATTTATTTTTATTTTTAAATTATAAATGAGAACTTTTATGTTTCTTATGACAGAAATTGATTTGAAAAAAATTTTCTTCACTATTTAATAACTTTGTAACAAAAGTGTGATATAAATAAAAACCTATTAACCTTATCATTAGCCATAGTCAAATGGAGTGAAAATAGTGTTTTTATGTTTTCTTCGGAAAATGGTTTCAGATGAGAAATTTCATTTTTTAAACGCTCATTTTCTTGATGGATTAGATCCTTGGTTTCGCGTTGCCATAGCAATCTTACAGGTCGACAAAATCTTGTAGAGCATGGCATTGTGTTATCCCACACTACTACGCCAGAGTCTACATTTTTTAATTGCAATGGAACTATCGATGTAAGAAATAAACTCTCGTCACTCGCGGTAAATCCGTGCCAAGATTGCTTATACTGGGAGTATCCAGAACTCCCGTCAAATCCATATTTCAATATTAACAAGTAATTATTTGCATGCTCAGCATGAGAAATCGGAAGACTGAAGTATCCTACTGCAAGTATTATTCAACAAAGACTGCAATGAAATTTCAGAAGTTTTTTTCGTTATTTGAATATCAGCTGGATAAGCAGATTTTTTAGCTTTTACGATGTTTTTGTAAGTTGGATAGATATCACAATTTTTTGCTCTTGCATATTGACGTATGGCTTTGTGTTGTCGCTTAGTAAAGCGGTTTTTAATTATAAAAGTTAAAGCCTCTTCAGGCGTATACTTAGCAATAGTATTATGTGAGTTTTCCCAAGAAGCAAAGTTGAAAATACCTCTTGGCCTCACATTTAGGGTATTGGCTTAGCCGATCCTCGTTCTGCCGAGCCGAAAAAAATTGACTGCATTCTTAGAGCAGATATCTATCCCTTGATAATACTTGGCGGTGTTATTAAAAGTCCTATTCAGGCGCCGATCGCGCGAAATTCCGTTTTCGGCTGGCTATTAACCGGTTCTGCTCCGGATATACAGAGCCCCAGTAACTTTACTCAGGTCCAAGCCTTTCATATGTACACAGAGCAACTAGGGCCAGATGCGTTGTTGAAATTTTGGGAAATGGAGGAAGTGCCTCGTAAACCTTTGCTGACTCTAGACGAACAGTGGTGTGAGGATGACTTTCTTCGAACATACACCCGCAACCGAAATGGTCGTTTAGTCGTACGATTATCATTTAAGGGCAATCCGTCATTTAATAGTTCACGTGATGTGGCTGTCACCTGCCTTCATCGTGGCGAAAAAATGCTTCAGCGCAATTTCACCCTATCAGAGTCTCACAGTGCTTTCATGAGAGAGTATTTAGACTTGCGTTACATGCAGCTCGTCCCACTTGAAGAGCTTAATTATCCCTCCTTTTATATGCCACACTACGCAGTCGTAAAGAATGAGAACTTTAGATAGGTACGCGTAGTCTTTAACGCGTCGCAAAAGGCTTCGAATGGTCTGTCCTTATATGACTCGTTATTACCGGGGCCTAAGCTACAGGCTGATATTACGATGATTTTAACTCGCTGGAGATTTATTAAATATGTTTTTAGCACTGACATTGTAAAAATGTTCTGACAGATACTTGTCCTGCACCTTTCCTGGAGCTTCGGGTGATGCAGCAGCTGGCCACGGATTGTTTTTCGAGTCACCCTCTTGCATCTGAGATCTTGCGACAACAAGTGTACGTTTATGATATTTTCTCAGGGGGAGATAACATTAAAGTTGCCAAGGAGCGCAGAAATCAGCTGATTCAACTGCTTGACACGGCAGGAAAGTCTCTGGTGAAATGGGCCTCCAATGACACCAAAATACCGGAAGGTATAGTATCAAGAGCCTCTGAGGAGGTCGATTTACAATTAAACGAGGTAATATACGACTGATTTATTAAATGGCCTACAACCGATGATTGTTTCCAATTCAAAGTGTCATTACAAGAATCACTCAAAACACATATACTTAAAACGGGCATATGCGGCAGCAGTATGTGCCGTCATACCAGGCCGCTCCGCTTCTCTTTTAATGACTAAGTCCAAACTTGCTCCAACGAAAGCGCAGACGCTCCCAAGACGGGAACTCTGCAGGACACAGTGGGACAAAATGTGTTTGTTTTTTTTCATCAATAAAATAACGGCTGCTGTATTGAACCGATCAAGATGATTTTTTTCATAGCATCAAGGTGAGACAACGCCAAATAGCCGAAATTGGTCCAAATAAAAAAAATACTTACGAGGGTGAAAACCACCCCTAAATGCACCCCTCACAACTGGTAATCGACTAAATAATTGTCTAGCAAGCCAGCATATTCTATTCTTCTAACAATTGGTATACTTATGTTTTTCAGTCGCTGAATTATAATCTGATATAGAAATTTTAAAATTCAAAATGGTGGATCTAATATGGCAGCCGAAAAAATAAAAAGTTTTCAAAAGTTTATAAAAATATGTACATGGTGGTTTTTTGGGGTGCCTATCACAAATCTTTTATCAAAAATATGAAATTCAAAATAGCGGATCCTATATGGCGGCCGAAAGAATGAAAAACTGTCAAAAGTCTAAAAATATGCACATGGGGTTTTTTTAGGGTGCTAATTACAAATATTTTATCAAAAATAAGAAATTTAAAATGCCAGCTCCAAGATCTTTTAGAGGGAAACAATAAGAATTTTTTAACTGTAGGAGAGGATACTGTTCATGCTGGTTGTAGTCAAATAAATTTTTTAATAAATACTTAGCATACTAGTAAACTACAATGTTAAGAAAGAGTACACGTTATAAATTTACAATTATCAAATAAAGGTTTTCGTTTTGAGTAAGAGTTTATTACCAATAATTAACAGAAGCCGGTCTACAAATGACAACATAAATTTAAGCAAGTCCACTGTTTATATCTTTATCTATTTGAGTAAACTTGAAGATGTAAGTTCGCATCATAAATGAGTCTATGATTTTTTTTTAATCATTAAGTCCGATGCAAATTTCCGATGCACTTGTCTTGCATAAACATTACGAAAGACTGCAGAAGCAGAACATTTGTAAGTCTTACGTAATTTTTCTAACGGCAACCACTCTGCGTCAGAATTGTGTAAAACTTACGATGACCAGGGTACCAGAGCAGATTATGCCAGCATAAAAAATTACCCCGGGCAAATGTCAGATTATTAACAAGTGACCCAAAAAATCTATAAAAACAAATTTTTGAAGACTTTCACAAATTTTGATCACATTGGCTGCTACATTGGATCTGTTATTTTGAATTTATTTTTGACAGAAAATTAGTAATAAACACCATAAAACATCATTTTTGAAGACTTTTCCAAAAACTTTGTTTTGTTTTTGGCTGCCACATTGAATCTGCCATTTTGAATTTATTTTTGATAGAAAATTAGTAATAAGCACCATAAAACATCATTTTTGAAGACTTTTCAAAAAATTTTTTTTGATTTTGGCTGTGATATTGGATGCACCATTTTGAATTCCTCATTTTCAATGAATAATTCGTAATTAGCACCCCAAAAAAACCCCTACATACATACTTCCCTTGTTTTTTTACCATTTTTCATTATTTCGGCCGCCATATTGGATCAGCCATTTTATATTTCTTATTTTTGATAAAATATTCGTAATAAGCACCACAAGAAACCCCCGTGTACATATTTTCATGAGCTTTTGAAAAATTTTCATTTTTTCGGCCACCATATTGGATCCGTCATTTTGAATTTAAAAATTTTTATTTCAGATTTCAATTCTGCGACTAAAAAACACAAGTCTACCGATTTTCAGAAAAAAAAATAATATGCTGGCTTGCTAGACTATGATTTAGTCGATTACCAGTCATGAAGGGTGTAGTTAGGGGTGGTTTCCACCCCCGTGAGTATTATTTTTTATTCGGGCCAATTTTCTGCTATTCTACATTATTTTACCTTGATGCTGCAAAAAAAACTATGTCAAGCGGTTTAATACAGCAGCTGCTATTTTATTGATTAAAAAAGAAACACGTTTTTGCCCACTGTGCGTCGCAACGCTGTTAGTCAGGTTAGTCAAGCACCTAGTTGATGATACAGGACATCAACCTGCCGAAATTACCTATTGGACTGACTCAAGTGTTATAATTGAGTGGCTGAAAAGCCACCCCTTAAGATGGCAAATCTTGATAGCCAATAGGACGAGCGAAATCCTGTCTACTCTACCGACAGCGAAGTGGCGACATGTCCGATCGGTGGATAATTCCGCAGACTGTGCCACACACAGCTTGTCGCCGGCAGAACTTTCCAAGCATAGATTGTGGTGGCATGGGCCTCCTTGGATTGCTCTTGAGAAGGCACATTGGCCGTTGTCATCGCCGTTGGAACCCATTGAAGAGCAGCGAATACAGGCCTTTGTATGTCAAGAGCGATCGTGAGATAAGCCGCAGCCACACTCTAGCTGCATTCCCGAGCTTGATAAAATATCAAGCTTCTCGAGGATCCTTTATATATTGGGTTACTGCTATCGATGGCGTTTATTATCAATAGATACAACTATTAAGCTAAAAAGTAACTCCTTAGCAAGCGAAGAGTGAAAAATATCGCAAGTTATATGTTTCAGAGCAATTCAGAAGCATCATTTTGCTTTGGAAAGAAAAAACTTGCTGAATAACAAAGCGATACATCAACGCAGTCTGCTAAAGCGTCTCAACCCTTTTATAGACGATCTAGGACTACTGCGATCGACGGGCAAGCTTGAACACTCACCGTTATCATACAACAAGCGTCATCCAATAATACTCCCCGGCCGGTGTATCTTGGTCAAACACTCGATGGAGCAGACTCATAAGCCGGCAATGCATGAAGGGGTACAGCTCATGCCCTCACATCTTCGTCGATACGTCTGGATCACCAGTAAACAGCGAGTGGCATCAGGCGTTATTCATCGTTGCATCCCCTGCACCCGATTTAACGCGAGAAGTTCGAGTCAACTACTAGGACAGCTACCTGCTGTGAGACTCAATCCAACCCGGCTCTTTAGGCATACTGGTAACGACTACGCTGGCCCAATACCTGTTCTATCTTCTAAAGGAAGTGGAGCGAAAACGACAAATGGATACGCAGTGATGTTTGTTTGTATGGTTTTTGTAGCCGTACACATTGAAATCGCGTCAGACTTGACTACCGAGGCTTTCCTTGCGGTTTTCGCTCGATTCTCAGCACGACGAGGACTTCCAGCCCTGATTTTTTCGGATAATGCAACCAATTTCAAGAGCACTGCCGTTTGCATGAAAAAAAAAGGATCTAAGAAAGGTTATTTTATCATTTTAAGAGTTATTAATGAGAAAAGTTAATTCTGATTTTTAATAGAGTTAAATATCTTTTCTTCCGTTAAACACATTAGAAGTAAATCATTCAAAATCATTTATTTTAAAGATAAAAGAAAATTTTGAATATTTAGAGTATACACACTAGAGCATTAAGAACTAAGAGGCTAAGGAAACTTTAGAATGATTAATTTATTAGAAAAGAAATAACTATTTACAAATTAAACAGTACAGTGGTTTGTGTAGGAGAAAAACTACGCTTCAAGAGTAAAAGAATATAGTTGGATGTGAACATAAATTAAATAAAATACATAGATGTTTTCAGAATAGTCAAGAATTGCTTCAATAATTTAAAGAGAATACTGATATAATCAAAACCAGAATTTATAAATAAATAATTGTGTAGTACGTGTCTCTCTAAATCGAAATATTAGAAGTACACAATCTAATAAGTAAGGTATGTCAAGAGTCATTTTTTAATCAATCTATCTCACATACAAAGGGTTGAATCCTTATGTTAGTCAAAGTTTGATTTAACAGTATGATTACAATCAAATACGTGCTATGATCAATGGCAGTTGGAAACTTTAAAAATTAAATGATAATATGGAGGAACTGATGGATGAACCTAGAGAGAGAGAGCAAGAGAGAAAAATCAGCAATTAGAGTACACACATGATATAACTTTGAAAAAAAAAAAAAAAACTTACAGACATGTTTAGAAAATATGAAAAACAAAAAAAATGAAGAAAAAAAAGAAAAAAAAAAAAAAAAAAAAAAAAAAAAAAAAAAAAAAAAAAAAAACTTACAGACATGTTTAGACAATGTGATAATCAAGACGAATGTAGAATGCTTCGAGTAAATACAAAAGAGAATCTAGCTGGTATAATGACTAATACATTACAATTATAAGAACACACTTTACTGAGAGACAAAATTAAAAATAGAGATATTATTGAGATGAATTAGAGATTCATTAAGAAATTATTATTTTTAATTGATGGGTATTTGTTGCAATTAGTCAAATTATTATATTGACCTCTTCCATCTATATTGCGCTATAGTTGCGCGCTTTT
>JAPYYV010002953.1:0-19427 GCA_030522625.1 Copidosoma aretas
AGAAATCAACATCGTGTCTACGAGCTGTTCTATCTCTTTAAAGCTTGATAGGCCCTTTCCGTCCATGTCTTTTCCATCGATCTCAATACTCAAAGTGTCACTTATTTTGCTTCTGTTTATTTGGACTTTTCGAATCTTTTTATCCAGCTCTGTTGGGCTAAAACACGAGACCCGTGTCTCGGTATTTGAACCACAAAGTGTTTTTTCGTAAGATACATTGATTAATGTCGATTCTGCTTCTAACGCGAGTTGCAAAGTATTACACTACTTTAGGTGGTCTTAACTCACCTTAAATACAAGCTAAAACGAAGTTCTATCGACTGAAAAAAAATTCTTTAATTTTGTGCCACTATTCAAAAGTTATAGCAATTTTAAGAAAAATAACGAATTTTCTGAAAATATCCGCAACATCTCGTTCTTAGCGATTTTTTTCGATCCTCTTTGAACCGCCATAATTTTTGAACGGTTGCACTAAATTGAAAATACTTTTTTTTTAATCATACAGTATGATTTCGGCCTTCGTAAAAGCCAAGTTACATTATTTCAACTACAAAAGCAGCTTATTTACTCGTGCTGGAAACATACATGCTTGTCAAAAACTGACTAAAATTAATTTTTACCAAATGACGCATATCTTTTGACCAAAAAACTTTGCAGTGGAATAGCTTTGTATATTTGTTGTGGATAGTATTTGACGTAGAAATACCGTGAAAAAAAATTTTAAGAACAATTTTTTTTTAACAATTTGTAACGTCATTCTAAGCCAGTTTCCGCGAAATCACTCATGTATATATTGAAAGAAAAGAAAAATAATACAGTTCTGCATCAATTCATGAATTCAGTACCAGCAAGTTTAACGAGCATTGTATTTGTGTAGAAAACTTCCTTCTGCACAAAGTAAAATTATCTTGCATGTATTTCTATTAATCACGAAAATACACCTGTAGCATTGCAAAATAACTACGAAAACCAGTTTTTTAATAGTTATTTTGCAAGATCTCTAAAACCATACGTTTTAGAAGAAAAAGTTTTTCATTAAAGTTATGTTGCTGATGATTTTACGTAAATATTAAGTATTATAAAAAGTTAAAAAATTGATTTTCCTACCAATAACACGTAACAAAGTCGGAAAGCCCCCCTCAATTCAAAAGTATTCAAAAATATGTGAGAAGATCATTTTTATTTTTTGAAATTTGGAAATTTCATAAAAATTAGTACTGTTAACAAAATACGCCAGGTCCAGTTGGCCAAAAACAATATAGCGACCTATTGCAAAATTGTTAATTTAAAACTTGGAAAGGCTGCCAAATCCGGCACCGCCCTACGATCTCGATGAAATCAATTGTGATCGGTAGGTAATAACAATACCTTTCATTGTACAGATTATGAAAAATTTTTAAACAGTAGTTCTATTTTTATTTAAGAAAACAATTTTTATATGTTATAATTTCATCAATTTGTAAGTGTGAGATTTACAAGAAAGTGCATTAGATTGTGCTTATTTTTTCATTAATTTACAAAAAAAAAAAAAATGTAGTAAGATCACTGGAAGCCGAGATACGATACTTTTACTTTTTTACTTGTAGCGGCCCTCCACATCATTTTTTTAACTTTGGATCCGACCTCTTCTCAAATGTTTACTTTATGGTCGAAAATTTTTCCATGTCGATTCGATCAAACCTTTCGTCATCAACAAAAATACAAGTTTGTAAAAAATTGTGCGTGGGCTGCCGCCGTTCAGCGTCTGCAGCCAGTGGCAAGCCGTGCGCGCCGAAGGCAGCTGAAGCGGCCTAAAGGATGGTCAACGGACCGTCGGCACTTCTACCAGTTCGTTAGTCAGATAATTAATTTATCGTTAACAAAAGAACCTACAAATGTGCTTTTGGATCTATTCTTACGCAATTTTTTTCCAAGCTTCACAATTGTGCCACTTATTTTGTCGTATGTTGAGTATAAGTGACTGTAATGATACACTGTTTTCCCAACATGATAACTCTACAGCGTTTGTTGAGCACTATAATGAATAGACAATCATTGATGTAGCATTGTACTGTTCACCACGTTACTATAACAACACCTCGTACTATAATGATGGCTCGGTCTGAGTCCATTACGGCGGAATCAACCAAATATATATATAAATTTTCATAGCTCCCCAAAATTTTATTTTATACGATCATTTTAATTCAAGTGAGACATCCGTTTCTTGCCTTCGTAGCAAGACGTCCGTTATTTGCCTTCGTAGCAAGACGTCCGTTTCTTGCCTTTGTAGCAAGAAGTCCGTTTTTGCCTTCGTGGCGAGACGACCGTTTCTTGCCTTTGATAGTGAGATGTCGCTTTCTTGCCTTTGATAGTGACATGGCGCCTTCTTGCTTTTAATAGTTAGATGGTGCCTTTTTGCTTTTAATAGAGACATGGCGTCTTCTTGCACTAAGCCGACGATATACGTAAGATTGTACTCAAACATTCTGTGGCATCGTTTCTATATTGACTTATCATATTACTTAAAAAATGACTAGGTAGAATACTTTTGCACAAGTCAAACCAAACCGAACGAGTATACGATTTGATAAGAAATAATGATAGAAAATAATCTGCGTTAAAGCAGTACTTGATGTATATTCTTCCTACTCCAAAACAAATATCGTAAGTAGTTATTTTTATGGAATCAACCATGGTGCTGTAAAATTACTATGAATTATAACGATGTTAATGATATCTGTTATTTACTAGATCACAATTGACAGTATACAAAAGTAAATACAACATATCCGAAATCTAATTAAGCATCATTTGATCGTCGGTGCTAAATACAAAATTGCGATTTATAGAAAATCAAAAGTACAATCAAGATTCCAATTTCGTGATTTCATAATGTAACTATCTGAGTTCCGCATCTACACCAATCACAATAAACTTTAAATCTTGTGAAAAAATCACTGTCAAATATAGCATGCCAAAGCGGTAAACAACAACAGCGCCAATAATTGTACATACCTGTCAATGAAACAGCAGACGCTTATATGCATCATGCACGACGAGCAAGTCTTGAACGGAGATCGCGGATAAATGTATTAGAACAAACTGTCGTCACAAATGAAAAAAACACTTAAACTCGCGTGTATAAACTACCGGATGTACTTTTGTAAACACAGACAAGCGGAATTCAAAAAGGGCACGTGTTCACTATACTCGAACCTTCATAATAATTGTGCACTTAACCAAAAACGATAAACACTATTTATCAGGATCACTTATTATTGTAATAACTTGTAGATGCACTTAGTAGAAAATAGTAGCCACCACGGGGACTTCAACGAGATTGTGTATAATGTTAGATGCGCCCGCAGCGCGAGCGTTACATAACAGCGCCTATACTTGCACGTACCTGTAAATAAGCCAGCAGACGCTCATATGCATCATGCACGACGAGCAAGTCTTGAACGGAGATCGCGGATAAAGGAATTAGAAAGAATTGTCTTCACAACTGTAAAAACACTCAACCTCGAATGTATAAACTACCGGATGTACGTTTGTAAGCACAGACTAGCGGATTTTAAAAAGTACAGGTGCTCATTATACTCAAACCTTCATAATAATTGTGCACGTAACCACAATCAATAAACACTATTTATCGGGATCACTTATCATTGCAGTAACTTGTAGATGCACTTAGTAGAAAATAGTAGCCACCACGGGGACTTCAACGAGATTGTGTATGATGTTAGTTGCGGCCACAGCGCGAGCGGTACATAACAACGCCAATACTTGCACGTACCTGTAAATAAGCCAGCAGACGCTCATATGCAACATGCATGACGAGCAAGTCTTGAACGGAAATCACGGATAAAGGCATTAGAACAAATTGTCTTTGCAATTGAAAAAAATGCTTGAATTCGCGTGTACAAACTACCGGATGTACGTTTGTAAACATAGACTAGCGGATTTCAAAAAGTGCACGTGAACTATACTCAAACCTCCATAATCATTTTACACGTAACCACAATCAATAAACACTATTTATCGAGATCACTTATTATTGCAATAACTTGTGGATGCACTCAGTAAAAAAAAGTAGCCAGCGCGGGAACTTCAACGAGATTGTGTATAATGTTGGATGCAGCCGCAGCGCGAGCGGTACACAACAACGCCTATACTTGCCTGTACCTATAGATTTTAGACTGACAGAAAATCGTCAACCTACCACTGTCCTATTTTCGAGCGAGTAAAGAATTCGAAACAGAGTGTATCAAACTGATGATAAGCAGACTGGTACGAAACAGAGCAGGGTACTTGTGCAAGCAGCTGTCAGTCCACAGGCAGAATACTTATAAGGCTAATAAGCAGTAGAAACGAATATCAAAACGATAAAGGCATAAAAAACTGAAGTATCGAACTATCAATGTTTTTTCAAAAGTATCGATGAGTATTACAGTTTTAAACTTTAATTTTTTTTAGGACTTCCTCACCATATAAGAGCAGGTATCTTAAAATAAGGTATCAAATTTCTTTTGTAATACGACGTAAGTGAAATTTCCGTTACTTGTCAATAAAAAAATATTTATAACATTTGTTCGTGAAGAAAACCACATTGGTCTTATTATAAACAGGATTATTCACAAGTTAAGGCAATTGTAGCCTTCAAAATATTATTTTGGGAGCAGTAAAAAAGGCTTATTTGCGAATTTTCTCAAGTCAGACTTTATTTCCACTCGATTATAATAAATTAATAGATTTTTATAAGTGTTGTGCTACTGGAACAATATTTTCACCTGATTGTACATAACATTAACAATAATTTAATTCTGTTTCATCCCTTGAAATATTACTTATAACTATCGTGAGGGCCATAGTTTTAAAACGTTAATTGTCAGTTCCGACTTTTACGCATTTATTGCTAATAAACAAATGTTCACAACGTTTGTGCGTGAATAAAAACCAATTTAACTTATTGTGGTCAAGATATATTCAAAGCTTAGGCTATTATAGCCTTTACAATATTATTTTGGGAGCAGTAATAAATGCTTGATGGCAAAGTTTCCAGAGTCTGACTCTACTTTCACGAAATTGTTGTACATAAATTAAGGTTTAAACCTTGGTACTGGAAATGAGAAAAGTTCACCTAATTCTACATAGCACAAACTATAATGAAATACTATAGTTTCTTGGAGAACGGTCGTAGCTCAGTTGGTTAAGACGCGAGTTTTGGTCATACGAGGTACAGCTGCTCAAGTGAAGCGCGGGTGCGAACCCGATTGGAGCAACACGGAAATTTATCCAGAGTTAATTCCGGCTGCAATTGGTTCCCGGGCCTCACATCTGGTCCTGGTGATAGTTTTTTCCTAATGGTAGAGGTTTTTTCATTACCACGGGGTGCCCGTAGAGTCCGTCCTGGGTCACCATGGGCAAATGCGGGACTAGGGGGGTAAGTTGGGAAAGCTGATTAAGGTTTTAAGAGTTAAAAATCGTGGTACCCAAGCGAAAATAATTTAAGTAAGTAAGTAACAAATAAAAAAAAATAATTGATATTATAAATTTATAAAGTTCCGATTTGAGACTGAGAATATAATTTAATTACTGTTATTACTCAGTCAAAAATATATAGTTATTATTATACCTATCAATTATAGCTTTAATTATAGCTATAATTACCTATAATTATAGCTATAATCAATTACAATGAAGCTTCAAACTCCTGCAAATATAGCTATGAAATATAGGTGTTTATAACTGTAATTTTTGAGCACTTTGTGAAGAAAAAATTTGTTTACAAATCCGTTCAATCCATTTTTATTAAAGTATAACAGCCATGTTACGCTGTTATCATTCGTACGATAACACCAAAACTGGGGCACTCGTGTATTTTTGGACAATTTTTAAAAAACTTTAAATTTTTTTTAAATCTTATTTTTTTATAACTTCTTTAAAAACGCTTCAGTCCCCCAGTTTTGGTGCCATCATACGGCTGACAACACCCCACATAGCTGTTGTACTATGAAAAAAATGAATTCAACAGATTTCGAAACAAAATTTAACATAAAAATGTGCTTAATATTTACAGCTATATATCTATATTTTATAGCTATAATTTGTAGGAGTTTATAGCTGCATTATAGTTTATTATAGCTGTAATTATAGGTGATTATAGCTATAATTTATAGGTATAATTATAGCTATACATTTTTGACTGAGTATACGTTATTATCAGTTGTGTATTTTTTGTATTTTCTTATAAAATAACATATTAGAGATAATAAAAAAAGTAAATAACTGATAATAACTTTTATAAATAGTTTGTAATTTTTATTGCTTGTTATTCATTACTATAAAATTATTAAGTTACTGATAACAATTCACATAAAGTAGGACTAATTGTTTATGATAATTATTTTCTTAATAATGAAATTAAACCATATTTCTTAACTCAGATTTCACAAAAAAACAAAATTTATCACTGATAATAACTGTTATAAAGAATTAATAGTAGCATACAACAGATCAATGACACATATTCTTATGGCCCCAACTCTGAACTTTATTAACCGATATTATTAGTTTATACAAGTTACCTTTTTTTTAATAATCATTATATAAACGAGATTATTTTACGTTGGGTAGGTAGGGCTGCGAAAGATGGGTTTGAGGCAAATAGTAACAAAAAAAAGGGTTAGGATAAAGACCCTTCACACCAAGGTGGTACAGTGTGCCCGTGAAAAATCAACTGCAGTTGGTGTAAGGGTACAGGGATAGACGATAGAAAGATAGATACCATTGTTTCTCTGAAAATTCTATTTTAAAACATTCTAAAGGCCATAGGTTTAAAAAAATTAATAGTTGGTTTGGATTTTTACGCAGTTATTCGTAATAAATACATGTTTATAACATTTGTGCGTAATGCAAACCCGATTTATCTTATTGTAGACAAGATATTCAAAAAGTACCTGCTATTCGAGCCTTTAAAATATTATTTTGAAAGCAGTTAAAATAAGTTTTTTTTAGAATTTTTTATGTACAACTTTTTCTGGCAATAATTCTGAAAAATTTATGTGTCTATCTTTTGTGAGAAAAATAAAACGACTTTGTTCCGTGAAAAATGATTTTTTGTGGACTCTTTTAGGTTAATTATGAGTAAACGAGTATTAATAAATATTGTGCAACTCTAAAAACTTATGGATAGTGTTCAGCAATCAAAGAACTACCAAATTTCACTAGTCACGTCTCTTAATTATTATTTTAAAGCAGTGTATTTATCCTTTTTCGTAAAAAAATGTATTTGCACAAATTTTTTCTAAGCTAATTATAAACAAATAAGTGTTTATAATCATTGTTCAACCTTAAAACATTACGATATCACCAAGCAATGTAAGAACATTAAATACGACTAGTTTTGACTATAAATTTTTATTATACATCATCCTGAAAAATTTTTTTCGTTTAAAAAATGATTATTTACGCATTTTTCTACGTTAATTGTGAACAAATAAATGTTTATGACTATTGTGTAACTCTAAAAACTTATGTATAGTGTTCAGCAATCAAAGAACTACCAAAAACGAGTAGTTGTGTCTCTAAATTATTATTTTCAAGCAGTGTATTTATTATTTTTCGTAAAAAAAATGATGTCTTACGCATTTCCTCCAAGTTAATTATAAACAAATAAGTGTTGATAATCATTGTGTAACCTTCAAAACTTTTGGATAGTGTTTGGTATTTACGGAGAACCTTCATAACATATTTTAGCTACTTTATTACAAAAACAAAAATTTTTGTGGACTGCTCTGTACAATACAGCGGGTAAGTCCAGCGGCTAGCCTCAGCTACATCTATCATGACGGGTAAGAGAGTAACCAGCGATAATAAATTTACCGAGTTGTTCAAAGGGTTTGAGCCAGGACTCACAAATAGAAAAAATGTGAAACTGTTATTTAGGATAATCGACTTAACATGTTTACAATGTGGATTTCTCGACTGCGAATTACAATGGGAAAATCTTTATAATGAAGGATTATGAGCCATTATCGGTAGAAAACATACAGCTTTCGATACTACAGTAAGGCAAACTGTTGCCCGGGCCTAACAACTTTTACGTGCAAGAAAGATTAAATACGCTGCCACAAGAATCGCACAAGACGGAGCCAGCCCTTCAGAAACTACCCGTCAACATGCCACACAAATAATACTAGGTATTATTACTTAAAAAAATTAGATCTGTGTCAGACGGCGGTATTTACATATGATTACAAAAAATACGTACATGTCCACTCACTGCACCACGATGGCGACGGCGCGCGCCGGCATCACAGCAGCAGCAGGAGCAGCAGCTGGGCAGTTGGAGGTTAGGTCGAGCCGACGGAGAAAAAAAACGTCTTATTGGGCCCCAGGAGGCACAAGACACCACGTTTACAAGGGTAGGCCCGGCTTTCGGAGTAGGTTCACCTGGAAACAAAGCTCTGTTGGGAGTTATCAGCAAGGATTCCCAGAGCGAAAACTGGAAGCGCTCAAAAGCCACGTCCTCACATTCACTCACCAAAAAATGTTTTTTTTTTAGAGAGAAAGAGAGAGAAAGAGAGTGAATATTAGAACGTGTAATATTTAATATGTAATTGTGTGTTACGAAGTAGATATACTATTGTAATACTATTGTAATGCGTAGGTACCGGAATGAGTCAGTCACGTACTAGCTGTCATGTAGTAAACACTGCTTTTGAGTCTACAACTCCATGTAATCTTATATTCAATAAACTTTATTTTCTTTACATTAAATAATACAAGCGCTCCTATTTATTGAGATCAAGACATCACAATGTGCACCGCACTTTATCGCCTTCATGAAACATGCAGTTTTCAGAAAGTAAAGCGATGGTTTAAATTGTTTTAATCGTCAAATGGAACAATCACCTTCGAACCAGCAAAGCCCATACTCTTGCGACGACTTCCGATCGTTTTCCCGACGAACATCTACAGGTAAAAAAGAAAAATTGCATGGAGGACGCACAATCAAATAATTAATCACAGGTCTCATATGATACACTACCACCACTTCTTTTAGCAAAAACTGTCGCATTGCGGCAAGAGAATCTTGGATCTCTACCACACAATCATCCTTAAATAAATCAATTTTCACAATCTAATCTTGCTGTACTAGCGCGTATCTTTCACGTTTGATTCCAAGTAAAAAACTTAGCTGCGCTCTGCGTTGACGTTCTTTCATATACGTTAAATTAATCATACTCACCTAACCCCTTCCAAACAGCTGTAAGTGTCGAAATTTGTTTGCTCAAGTCTCCAAAACATTATCGTACGTATACAACCCATTTTGTGATGTGACTAAGAGCTATATATCATAATTTTCGAACTTAAGAAAGCTTTGAAGAAGGGTTATATATACACATAACAACAAGAAATTTCAATTCAATACATTTATTTATGATAGTCAGCATTTTTGGAAAAAAGTACATTGATTTTTTGTGTACTACACATCTTATTTTCAGTGTCGGTAACATCTTTACGCTCCATGTTGAAGTAGAACCTTTTTATCCGTCTACTATTATTGGCAGCACACATGGATCTATATGCACCGTTATGGTGAGGGCAAGTAGTAGCCAATGTGGGGAGCTCAAATGGTGGATAATCAGTCATATAAATAACTACAAAATTAAACCTTCAAGTCATTTTTTCTTCAATTCTCCACTTACAAAAATCTTCTTAGCATCTTTGAGATTCTCACAAAGAACACTGCTAATTTCCATGTAGTTGATAACACCTGATTGCCAATCCAATCGATGATAGCAAATCTCAAGCCATAAATTTTCATGTTTATTCTTTTCATTTAATCTGCGCAAAGAAAATGGCGGTTGGAAGAGAAATAATTGCGGTTTTTTATCTTCATCAAGCTGGACAATCGCTAAATCTTTGAGCACATAATCTTTTCCAGGCTTCTTAAAGCCTTGCATATCCATTACGTACTCCATGGCAGTAAATTTGCTTATTGTCGGTTTATGTGACATATCGATTAACACATTTCTATTATCTAAATGATTTTACAATTTTAACTATCTTTTTATTTTTCCTTTGATTTTCTTTTTTCCCGTTCCTCAGCGTGTCTCTTCTCAAATTTTTCCCACTCTTTTTTTCATTGTTCACACTCTTCTACTTCTCTGCTCTGCTGACTTTACTCTATGATGTTTTAAAGACAAATGACGTCAGCAAAGTCATAAATCAGCTTTTATACCTTCACATGAGTTTCTTAACGTCCCCACCCATTGGATATTACTGAATAATGCAATCATGTAGAATCAAGCAATAGGCTGATGTGTTAGCGGAAAAATTGCCATGAGATTCAAATTCTAAACGCGCATCACCTCGAGCATTTTTCAGCGGCTCATTTTGCTTGGAGCAGTCGATAACAATCAAAGGTACGATTTCCATAAAATCATATCTGTTCAACATAGTGGCGCGATCTTCAACATAATACGAATTCTGAAAATTGGCATACATATACAACAATGCATATTGATTTTTCGCTATATCGAGACCGAGATCACTATAAGGATAATCGTGTGAATTAAGATGGAGATTCATATTTCCTTATTTATCAGTAATCGAACTCGCTAGCATCATCATCTTTCCGATTTTTGCGATTAGTTTGGGAGGCTAAAATAAAACAGCACGGCTTCTCCAACTGATGAGAGGTATTGACGGTACATATATGTTTCGATGTTGTAGGCGAGAGCGGATGGTCAAAGAGCTCCGAATTTCGGAAACTCATAGATATAGACTTATCTTTTGGTATATAATCGAGCAGACTAATTTCGTGAGGGTCTAATATTACAACATTGGGCATGAGCTATTCAAGCTTTAATATGACTGTTTTAAACAGTTCCCAAGTTGGTGGTTGATCAGCTTCTTCGTCAGGAATTTCTTTTTGAACTACTGCATTTACGTCATTTCTCAATTTCAGGATTATAAGTTTATGTTTCACATTAACAACTATTTTACGAGAGTCTTTAGCAAAACCTAAAATCATGCGGAGAGGAATCATGACGTTTAAGTAGCCATTGTTAGTTAGATTTAGAGCGTGGTTACCTTTCCGACCCGAATTCTGACTCAAAACGTCTTGATCGGGCCTAAGCGTTACCCAATTTTCATGAGGGTTGTCAGGCCTACATTTTTACACTTATCTATTTCTATGGCGTATATTTCATATCTAGTTTCTTCAAATAAGTGGCAGATCGTGTTATTCACCAGTTGAGAATTCGTCGTTTCTGTATTACCATCTGCATGAACTAATTTCCCATAAATATGTAAGGAACTGCGTTGGTAGCAGAGATAGGTTTTGGTGCTGAATCGATATGCGGATCTTATCACTATAACCATAAGTTGTAGATGTGTATGGTTGATAAGCATGAATCTCATAGTGCGCAATGGATTTGTCAAAGGTGACTGGAGACTGAATGCTTAGAAGGTCTTCAATAACGCTTTTTTTCTACAGGTGGCAAAAAAAGCACAAGTTATTTTTCACCACGAGCTATTACTTTTAGACCTTTGCTGTTTAAGAAGTATTTGTTCTGATGTGTTAACGCTTTGGTGGTTTGTTAACAACTGAACTTTCTCATCCATTTTGGCTTATTTTTATAGATTCGTCCAATCTCAGAGGTTCGTTGATAACTTAGCGTTCTCACTTTAGTTGATATAATTATATAGCCTCGCCTACTTCTTCTGTATTACACTATATCTATTTTAATTGAGCTGTTTCAGTTGTGTATGAAAATTTACCAAGCTATCTTTCTGATCTACAATGCGGACTTAAAGATGTTTCATGATTTTGGCGGTTATGGGTACAAGTATTATTTGCGATGAAACTTCGCTGATTTTCTATTCAGGAAGCACTGCGGAAAAAACTCATGAATCGTGTGGTCTTTATGCTGGTTAATAAATGCTCCTATAGTAATATTTTACTCAACACGAAAAGCGTTCCCTTTGAGAATCGCTACAAGCAGATCTGACTCGTGCTGAACGTTAGCGTCAAGTTGACGTTTCGTAAAACCCAAGAATGATCCCAATCAATCCTGTGGGCGAAAATCAATCGGCACGCTACACTTGATTACACTTCGTAGCGTATTATTGTTAGGTTTGACACTGATTGCCATATTTTTGGATGACAGTTCGTTGCGAAGAAATCCTTCAATGTCAAAGATCTCGTACTTGCACATTAATAAGAGGATTACTTCCTCTCCCACGTAGATTTTTTTACTGCCAACGTCAATGTTTGGTATGGAGTTACAGGAAAGCAGCTTAACCAATCCAAGTACGTAATTTTTGTGAGTTGATAGTTCTATTAGTCGAAAATATTGCGCTTTGAGAACAGATGTTGTTCGGCAATGACTTTTGGTCCAAACATAGTGTTTGCCTTCCTCAGCTAAGTCACTATATAATTGTAATCCACTACCATCTCGTTTAGGATTCTTGTCAGCATAGAGCCATTGTTGGCGATTTTATTGAGCGGTGCGAGATCCATCTGTAACAAATAAAATTCCACATATGATCAGCAAATACATATATCTGTCTCTCTTTCTACCTCTCTCTCTCTTTGTATGTGTGTGTGTTTGCATTATTACAAAGTATAATAGTAAGCTTATATATACCTGGACCGTTTAAACGGAGAAGAGGTAGGAATTGAGACTCGCGTGAAGGATCCTGTTGGTCAAGTTCAGTCCTAACTTAATAAATTATATAAATTAAACTATGAGAAAAAATGTATATTTTACTTATTTATTATAAAATATTTAATGATTATAAGGCTAAGCCTGCTAGTACGTAAGTTTTTAGCCGATCTTACTCGTTACCAAGGTGTACTACGTGGAGGTAACTGACAACGCACCTCTGTCTTTTTTTTTTTATTCATTTTTTTTTTTTATACATCAATCACTTTGATATTAAAAATTTTGAAATTATACGAAAAATAATAAATGTTCTCAACTAAGGTCAACATTGAAAAAATATATTGTATAGTAAGCAAACTTAAATCTAATTTCAAATAAGCTGAGATGAAAAAGCAGCTGCTGCTTTTCTTATTCGCAGTGAGAAAGATTTATGTTCTATCAAATTTATTTTAAATCTTTTCTAAAACTTAAGAAACTCTCTGTGAATTGATTCCCCAGCCTGTTCAGACCATACTCCTAAGCCATCGTTGTTTAAAAGAGTAATTGCTTGTTTCAAATGATCTAGAATAACATGTATTTTGAGGGTTTAAGAAACATCTGTATTTTTCAATGCATTATGAAGCTGTTAGACAAATGTAACACTCGCAACTCGTTATCCGTCTGGTTGTTTTTACTAATTTTATATCCTCGCAATTAGACATGGATGGAAGTGGTCTTTTAGAATCACCATGTTTTTCTAGTTCACTGATAGTCAATCTGCAACTGATACAGATGCTTTTCAAGAATTTCTCATTAGAAACATCAAATTAGTCACTAATATGATTTTTAATAAGTGCAACCTTTTTTTGGCTTAATAAAAAATAGTTAGATGGCTTATTATAAAAAACTATTTTTTTTCCACAAGGAGCGCATACTTTCATGCGATTTTCTACATGATCACATTTATGATTTAAATTAGGATGAAGAGATATTATTATATTATAAAGCCAACTTCTACAATCAGTATCCAGATAAATATGTTTAATGACACCTGAAGTAGGGATAAGAAAATATGTGATATTAGATTCAGATTATACATATATGATTGTCACTTAAATGTTTTGATTGCAGATAGCAAAGCGCCATCTAGTTACAATCAAATAACTATATTATCTGTGGAATGAATCATTATATACGTACAATATATGGTATATTGGAAAAAAATTAAAAGAACTAATTTTTGAAATTCGAAATTTAAAAATCAATAAACTTCTAGAAAAGAATAAACGTATGCATTCGACTTAAAAGTAAATCTTTCACATTTTAATAAGTTATCATTTCTTAAAACCATTTCTCTTATAAAATAAAAGACGTTATCTATTTAAAATTTCATAAAAGTATTTGAAACACGTAAATTATAGTACCTATTGTAAAATTTTATACAATTTTTCCATACAAAATCAAAATATTAGATTACCTTAAAAACCGAAGCAGCTAGGATTTAAACTCAAAATGATTTTGACTCTATTATTAAGTGCAAATACATCTCCACTTTCAGTTTCTGTCGTCATTTTTTTGCGATTTAAAGTTGCTTCCAGCCCACCGTGTATCAGTACTTATATTATTTTCAATTGAGTAACTTATGTAATTAATTACCCATACAACAACGTGTTTTAATTTCTTTTTATATTTACATAATTTTATAATTTATAACGCATAACATAATTCAAAAGTTCTAATCTTTACTGTCGTACCTTATTTCCATACATAAATATCTTAGATTTTCACATGAATCATCTTCCTCCAGCATATCTCTCCATTATCTTTTAATCCTATATTTCTGACTGATACTATTGATATTTCTCTTGATGTTTTTTTTTTTCTTTTGACATAGCAATGTGTGCTTTGTATATTTTTTTCTTTCATTGCAGATCCTACAGTCTATTACTTCAAAACTTCTAAACTTACCTACATCTTTATATTTTTGTTTAATTTTTCTCTGCTTTTTTTTTACATTTAACAGATGATAGATATGTCAATTACCATACAGTTTTTTCCTATTTTCTGATAGACAAAAGTCTTCCTTTTCTTTGTAAAATTATCTTTGATTTTATCAAGTTTATTTTCCTTCGTTGTTCTTTTTATAAATCTTATCGTTTTCCAATCTTCCACTTTTTCACGCACAACTTCATCTTCTTTGTGTATTTTGTATTAATCATAATTAAGGCCGCCTGCTCTTGTCCATTTTTGTTATGTGCGAGAAGTAAATTTATTTCTTTTTTCCTATACCTATTTCTAGGCTAACCCTTCCCGTCTCCATTTGTCATATATTTCCTAGTTCGTTTGCATTTAAACCGAACATGATATTTGTAAATCTGAATCTAATTTTTCCCTATTTTCTTCCCTTTCTTAATCCGAAATCCATGCCTACCTTGCCCGCCTCCAGCTTCCGTATATAAGCGCGTCCAGCAACATCGGGCCACCTCGCACGTGAGGCACATTTTTTGCTCGAGCACATTGTGTTCAACTCGCTCGTACGGATTGGGAAAAATCTAAAAAAACAATAAAAAAATAAAAATTGATAGATTTGACTTGCTTTATATGATGGTGCTATCATTTTTTGCTCAAAAACTTTTTTTGTTTTGCAATATGTCATTAAATTTTTTGTCGTGTCTGTCAAATTCGCCCCAGTTTTGAAAAACAAATCCAACACAAATCAAAAGAGTAATACAGTTCCCCCTCCACCTCCCCCTCTCCCCCTCTTCTCCCACTCAGCCCCCCCAACCTTGCAATCTATTCTACAATACACACACACACAACATAATTATAAGTTCATGCATATGAATTAATAATTTAGTTTCAGTTCAATTTCTCCCTTCTACACGTTTCAAGATTAACATCATACAAACAAATGTACAATAAAAAAACATAGGGGTAGAAAAAAAGTAGCTCTTACTACCAAGATATTGATTCTGTACTGTATATATACACACACTGGAAATCGTGTGGATCGTAAGTAATCACCCCCTCTTCATGCCCCCCCACGATACGTTTTTTACACGATCAAAAGTTGGGTAAAATTACAGTGAAAATATGCGAATTTTTAATAATATTTTATTGTAAGTCTGACCCATCACGCCCTCTTCTATTCTCCACACCCCCATGCCTTCTATTTTCGTGAGGTTATCTCTTACTAACCCAACAATCCACAAGGACTTGGAATTTATTTGAGTTTTATATATCCCCCCCCTTCCCCTGCCCATGCCGTCCTGAATTTTAACCATAGCCGAAGATGTCCGACGTCACTCGAAAGACACATTCTATCTGGAGTCTCCCGGAAACCGACAAATTATTAAAATTTCAGACGAATCCTTTCACCCAAGCCCTCCAACATCGTCAAACATTGCCAAAAACAACCGATTGCAGCTGAAGCCGCTCATTGAAAGCCACACGGGATTTTCTATTTTGCCCGCACGTCTTACTTAGCTAATAGACAGAAGCACAACAATAAAACGTGACTATTAGTAATACAACTGATGAAACAGATAACGGAACATTCGTACACTGGAGCACAATACGAAATGAAAGTAAAACATAACACCCACAACCAAATAACCAAATGCACTTGCCCGCTTACACTGTCTATCAACAGATCATTTATTTACTAAAAGTGTAAGCAGAGAAGTATATTGGTTTTCGGAATGAAGTACATAGAATGATACCCACCCTATATTATACCCTAATAACACCCAATTGCAGGAATCGGGCAGAGCAACCGATTCATGAACATGATGCGAAAAAAAAAGTGTGTGCAAACCATAATTGTGCGGAAATCTTTTTAATACAAAATATCATTAGCAATATAATTCTGTGTATTATACTTACTGCTAAGGTGTATTATACTTTCATTTATGATGTAAATAGGCAAGGTTGGCTGGATAGCACATGCTTCTGACAACATATAAAAATAATTACATTTTATGACAGCTGATCTTTATATTTAAAAAAAAGAAAAAAATTTTTTTATTATAATGTTCTACTACTACGTCAAGAATAACTAAGTTGGCTCTTCTGAGGCAGTAAACCAATCACGTTAACGTCAGTTATAACGCTGATTAAACACGTATTTAAAGACCCGTAAAATTCAGCAAAATACGGAAGCTGGGTTAACTGGTTTTATATCTTATGTCATTAGTAATAATGTCATTTATTAAAACGCGCAAAAATTGAGGGCTTTGGGTTGAGTGGTTTTAGTTCTTATGTAATGAATGATAATGTAATTAATTAAATTGCGGGTAAAGACAGCGCTCTGGGTCGCACGGTATTAGTTCTTATCTTATGAATAATAAGGTTACATAGTAAAACACAATGAAATTTAGCGCTATAAATTAGATGGATTAAGTTCTTATGATTATTAATAATAATGTCAATAATTCAACAGCGAAAAAACTCCGGGCTCTGGGTCACCTCGTAGTAGTTCTTATGTTATAAATAATAATGCCATCAATTAAAACGCGAAGCCAGTCAGCCCTCTAGGTCACCTCGTATTGAATCTTATGTTACTAACAATAATGTTAATAATTCAAACTATCGAAAACTAACCGCTCTGGGTTAACTGGTTTTCGTTCTTATGTTATTAATAACAATGTCAATAATTAAAACGTGCGAGAACTTAGCGCTCTGGGTTGATTGGTTTTAGTTCTTATGTTATTAATAATTATGTTGTTGAGTAAAACGTGAGAATGGTTAGCGCTCTGGGTCACCTGGTATTAGTTTGTAGGTTAATAAATAATAATGTAAATAATGTAAACGCGAGGAAAGTCAGCGCTCTGGGTTAACTGGTATCAGATCTTATGTTATTAATAATAATGTAAATAATTAAAACGCGAGAAAAATTAGTGCTCTGGGCTAACTAGTTTTAGATTTTATGTTAATAATGATGATGTCATCAATTAAAACGCGAGAAAATTAAGCGCTATGGGATAATTGGTTTCAGTTTTTATGCTATTAATAACAATGTCATTAATTAAAACGCGAGGACAGATAGCACTCTGGGTCACCTGGTATTAGTTCTTAAATTATTAAGATTAATGTAAATAATTATAATGCGAGGAACATCAGTGCTCTGGGTTAACTGGTTTTAAATCTTATGGTATTAGTAATTATGTTACAAGAGAATCTCTTCACAACAATAAAACTATTATCAACTTTATCTTTTCATGTAGAAATATAAGATTTTATGAAAATACAAATAATATTGTGATTATTACGGCTTGTATTTTATGCATTGTCAAACATTAAAATGTATATTTGAATAGATCGCCAAAAATTTCTGACTAATTCTTTAGTATAGCAATCTGCTTTATCGATCAATGTTACTCTGTTGTCGATCGATTGACGGATTTGACTGTACCATGAAAAATCTAACAGTACCGACAGAATCAAGACGGTAGCTCTGTTTTCTGGCAAATATCACTAGAGCTCTACAGATATATACATGTCTTATACGTCAGGAAGGTTAGTCCTAGAGAATTCCCAAATCTGAAAGGAACTTCTATACAACGCTGCATAGCTCAAGTAATCAATATGATCCACTACGCATGCGCAAGTGTACAAATTATTTTTGGTATAGGTATATTCATGATGTTGAAGAATGACCATCTTTGAAAAATAAGAATATGGACGATGTTAAATGCACAAATCATACATTTGATTCAACGCATTGTGCTGTGATGAATGCCACTGCTTTGCAAGATTGGCTATTCAAAGAACAGCAACTATTAAAAATGATATACGTATCAAAATGTACAACTGATGACGCAACATAATGAGTTTTTGAATAATGTATGTTTATTTTTATTTTACTGCTCCTTGTTGTATGGAAACGTCATGCTGCATAAACGATTGGTTACTTTTCACGACATTGGGTCGGCTTAGGTATATTCAAATAGTAAGATATGACGATTATCAACTGATTTTTATAATTTTTTGGGTTAGATGGATAAATAATATGGTGGAGAAACGTATATTTTGCAGTATTTAAATGATTTCCCAACAAACATTACTCGTGTTTGCTACGTGGCAAACACGTGTTTTTGGACACCAGAGCACGAGTTCAAAAAGGTGACAAACTCGTGTACGCCACGTGTTTGCCACGTTGAAAATGTCCGCCTAGGTGTCAAAAAACACGTGCTAGGATCGTGTTCAACTGGCTAACATTACGTGTTGAACACGTGTTCTAGCATTATACATTTTGGCAGCAATAAAATATTTATTAGTGCGCAAAAAATATATAAATATATTTTCGAATAAAAATAAACACTATATAATAAGAAAAAAATAAAAAAAGTACTGCTGATATCAGGATTTGAACTTGGTCCGAAAAAGTTAGGTGTCAAGCGTCGTACCCACTTGGCCAGAGAGGATTCGACAAAGGTAAAATAATTTACGTCCATATAAGGTACAACTGCTCCGACTGATTGTCTCTCGATTCTTCGTTGCAATTGATTCTCAGTGAATAAAAACTGTTTTAACAGCTTGCATTTGATTTATTTATTGTTAAACGTATATTTTAGAACATCGATTCTATTTTGTACTTTTGTATATAACATGTAGGTTATAGAATCTAGATTTCTGAAATAGATTCACAAAATCAAAAGTAAAACGACACTTATATCAAATGCATGGTTCTTATACTACGTTATAGAAATTATTTTTTTCTTTAAGAATTAGGAATTACAAAATGTCAACATCGAAAATTACACTTCATCAAGTGTTAATATAGAA
>JAPYYV010002954.1:0-19421 GCA_030522625.1 Copidosoma aretas
GGGGAGAATGTGTTTTCGGCGCCGCGGGTACTTTTCCCACCGAAAAAGTCCGAGAATCGAAATTTCCGAAAATTTTTCGACGAGAATCGAACCCGTTTTGCCTCAAGTCTATCAGGCTTGGAAGCTAGCACGCTAACCACTAAGCCATCGAGGACTCCACTATAGTTGTTGAATGACATCCTTATTTACTGTAAGAGTACACAAATGTAATATTTTTGCAATTAAACTGTTCATTTTTGAACGCAACATTGTGTTGGTAGGCTTAATTTCCTATAGTAGTATACCTGTATATACTAGGATTCCATTTGCGATAGGAATACTTACACTTATGAGGTATGCTTATATAGAATGTGTTTTTTTTTTCTGAGGGAGCGTAGCGGCCGAGGAGTGGGCCTTTTTATACTAAGATATCATTGTGTGATCATCGGGACTATATCTACGCATATAATGACGCTCGTTTGAACGCCTTTGGCCGTCAAACACAACGTTGCCTTTAAATTTTTCAGAAGTTAATTTTGCAAAAATTTTACATTTTTGCACCATGGCACTTAAAAAGGATGCTTCTCCATCGTGCGGCTGGTTACTAAAGCACGAACAGAAATTTTTGAATAAAATGTTGTGCAGAAGACCCAAAAGTGTATATGAAACAACTTATAAAAGGGTAAAAATAACTGACATGACAAAAATTGGGACCAAATTGGCTAGCTGACAGACTTTTCAAGGCTGCAGCAGCGAAATGAAAAGTGCGTAAGTTTTAGCATGAAAATTTATATGTTAATATAAAGCTGCGTATATATTCGGATCTTTATGGATTTATATCTTCATCACATACATAAAAAAAATGTACTTAATGTTTTCCTAAAATGACAATAATTATTGGAATAATTTTAGAATCAATAATATAAAGTTGGAATAAATCTTAAAATAATTAAGTGTAAGTACTCGACGTATGCTATTAAATTTACTAATCTTGGGTAAACATTAGTCTATTAAGACATAATTTTTAAAGATGTTAGTAAGGGTCCTTCAGACAATGGGATAAACTTTCTCGTTGATAGAATTTTTAAGAAGTCCATAGTTAAAATTTTCTAAAGGTACTCACTTTTTTAGGGGTTTATTGCAAAAAGTAAGATAAGTGTAACATAAATTTTTTTGAATAATTAAGTTTTAGAAATAAATTAATATATGAAATAACTTTAAAAATAAAAAAAAAAGGTTGGGTATAAGGACCTAATTATAAATTTTAAAAAAAAAGTATTTTCCATATTGTAAATTCTTCTGCTGTTTGAGTTCAAGGGTAACAAGTCCAGAGGCTAGTAGCTGGACGATGAAAAAAGAAGCCTTGCAGCGGGGCAGCTCATCGTCGAGGTGAGGTGAGGAGGCGAGGAGGCTCTTCGCACGTGGTGGAAAATAGAGGTGGAAAAAAGGGTTTTTATTACATGTAAAGAAAACCATCCAGATGTACGCCATGGCTCGAAGACATTCTGTCATATATGTCGAATAGAATTATGAAGAGTTATCTGTGTTCGTTGCACGTCTTCGTGCTAAAGTAGAGGTGGTATGGTGTAGTGCGTGTGAGTGCGGATACATTATTCAGGCGTTACATATGCGCGTGTATAAAGAACAAACCTCGTCACTACGTTTGTAAACCGAATAAGTTCGCTATTTGTGTGTCCTGCTGGCGAGCTCGGTAAGTCTCTATACTTGTGGCAAGCACAGTGCTTTGTCAACAAGCAGCTCTGAGGGCTTCATGCTTATGCTAACATTGTTCTCTTACGCGCAGATGTGCATATGTAAATACTAGAGTAGACTAAAGCTTGTTTAAAATAAATGGAAAACAGAGAGAGGAAGAGCAAAAACATAAGTATATTTGTTTACTGTCTTCAAGGGAAGGGAAGAAAAAAAAACGTGTCGTATGACACAGCAAAAGTAATTACTCTGAATATAGTTAAAATAAAAGAAAAGAAACAGTCGCATGTGAAACAAAAGGGGGTTAAAAATTAAAAGAGAGCTAGTAAAGAAAATTTTTTTTAATAATTTTGGCTTATGCACAACAATTTTATAACAAAGACTTTTTTGTAATCTGTAGTCTTCACAACATAAATTTATAGACAATTATTTATTAGTCAAAGGTATTTCTCATACTCACTAACACCTATCTATTTAAATACAGCAATTTGTATACAACAGTATGTCCTATTAGAAAACCCATAAAAATGGTTATTTTTGGCATATTTATCTTCCCTTTAGAGATTTTTCAATTTAGAAGATATTTATTTAGATTGTACTGTGGCAAAAAAAAAATTTTTAATGTTTGTAATAATTTTGTAAAGATGCTATAATTTTCCCCAAAATTATCTCTCTTTATTTCATAAATATACTTCTATGAAATTTAAATTTGAGGTTATGTATTCATATGATATAATGTCTCTCTATTAGTAAGGCACTAAGTTTTATCTCCTAAGAAAAAACAAAAAAAACCGTTATTAGTGGTTTATATTGCTTCCCCTTCAAGATATAAAGTGTTTTAGACATTTGAACATTTTTGTACGCATATCATTTCTGAATTTTTTAAATCTGTACAAAACATGTTATAAATTTTACCAAAATGTCCCTTGTTTAATTGATGAAGATATTTCCAAAATACAGAAATTTAAGGTTATGTTTTATAACTTAAAACCTCTCCATTTGTGCGCTGCGATGCTTCTATCCCCTTGAGAAAACTCGTAAAAATCGTTATTGTTGGTCTCTCTGTCATTCTTTTCAAGATATAGCCTTTTCTTCAATATTTTAAGGTTATCTGGACGCATAACCATGGAAAATTCTTTCTATATATTCGTCATTTTTCACTGAACATGATATGAATTTTCCCCACTAATTTTATAAAGATATATACGAAACACTAGAATTGACGGTTATGTATTCACATAAGTCAATACCTTTGTCCTTGTATACTCCGTTGTTTTTTTTCTATAAGAATCCTGTGACAATTTTAATTTTTTGTTGATCTTGCTTCTATTTCCACATACCTTTTTTTTTCAATATTTGGAGGTTACGTTATATTATAAAAACCCGTTGTATATTAGTTGTCTGCATGGATCTTTCGTGCATGCAAAGATTGTTTAGCAATCGTTTACTTTATTCAAATAACAGTATGACCTAGTCTCTGTCTGTATTATGTTTTTTCGCGCATAGGTGCACACCGATAAGGTACACACCCATAATTGGACACTGAAATACACAAGATACTCACACATACTACGTGAGTACGTATTTATACATACGTGAACACAAAATACACATAGCATACACTATACAGTTACACACGCGGTAATATTCGATATGCTTTAAACATACATACATATGTGGTGACATTCAAAGGCAACTGGTAAGACTCTACCGTCACCGAGTCCTGGTATGGAGACGTTCCGAGCTTGCCTGCAGGACACACAAATAGCCAACTTATTCGGTGTGCAAGCGTAGTGACGCCGTTTGCTTTTTATACACGCGCATATGTAACGCCCGAATAATGTATCTGCACATATACGCACTACATCATATCACCTCCACTCTAGCGTAAAGACGTGCAACGAACACAGATTACTCTAGATAATTATATTCTCTATATACAACAGAATGTCTTCTAGCCGCGGCGTACATCTGTAAGGTTTTTTTTACATTTGAAAGAAAACCTTATCTTTCACCTCTATTTACCACTACGTGCGAAGAGCCTTCTCACCTCACCTCGATAATGAGCTGCACTGCTGCAAGGCTTTTTTTTTAGCCCCCAGTCACTAGCCTCTGGACTCGTAACCCTTGAACTTAAGCAGCAGAAAAATTACAATACGTAAGTTATTCACTAAAAAGAAAATAATAAATCTAAATGTCAGATGATGTAAGCTATGTGTCATTGTAATATTGATTTAAAATAAATAAATGATACCATTGTCGTCCTAAATATGATTTCTATTCCAAAACTTTGTACAAGATCACTTTTAAAGCATGATTTCGAAACTGTCAGGGCTTAGGTCCTTTATTTTAACATATAAAAAATGAACACAGATTTTTAAGTATATAAAAAAAATTAATGGTATTTTTTTAAGATACTTATCAATTGCAAACATACAGTAAATCCGATGAAATTTTATTTTTAGTTTGATTCCCTTCGTTTATAGTTATGATTAGGTTGTTTAACATTTCCTATATTTTAAATAAATTTAACTGGTTTTATTGATCAGAAAAGACAAAAATTGTATTAACAAATATAAGTTACTTGTCCTTCCATCATTAGAAGTATGACATTGTTATGACAACTAATTTTAGGAATTTTAAGGTTATAAATCTCGTTTTTTGAGTGCTTGAGGATGACTATACTCTAGTATGATGATACAGACAAAAATCATTTATTAAAATGTTTTCAAGTCATGGACATGACCGAATATTTATTTTCCTTTGATAATTACTTTATTCTAGGGTATATTCTGAGGTTATGTAGATAGACTTCCATGTAACAGATTGTTTTAGTATTGTTTTCAATGAGAGTATGCGTAAACGTTTATTTTGGAATTTATTAGTTGCATGGTTCTTGTTAGTGTGCAAAATCACATCGCTTGATTGCCAATTCTTCGTAAAATCCGAGTTTTACAAGCTTTTCAGCCTAGAAAACCTTTAAATCAGTTTTTTGTAGATTTTTCTGTTGTTAATCCAATTATTTTTATTTAAAAAAAAAAATTTATAGTGATATCTTATTTTGCCTAAAAGTTATTGATTTTTGAAGAAAAAAAACCCTTAATTCTACACTGTGCGGCGTCTTAACTATTAAGATGTATATGGATTTGTATCCATGCTTATTCATTAACAGTTAAGACGCCGTTTTATAGTTAAGGAGTACTTCTACCAGTGCACTGGAGCCCTGGCACGGTGCGGGCGTATCATAAACGTAACTGTCGTCTCGGTGTCGTTTTACACAACCCCAACAGCTGCCCTAGAAAGTTTTTCTTATATAATTTTTAGACGAGTACATTCATATTATCGGTTTTTAAAAGGTTGTGTTGTTCTAAAATTATTTTAAATTAATTTTTACGTGTTTGTATTCATATGCGTAACGTGCTGTAATTTTTTTCGAAATTTTTTAATACATTTATAATAAAACATACCCGAAATTACGGAAGTAAAGGTGATATCGTATATGTCAATAGAACCTCCCTATTTCTCTGACTAAATGTTCATTTCCCTTTCAGAAAACCAATCAAAATTGATGTTTGTTCTATCTTGCTTTACCATCAAGATAAAGTGTATTAAAGGATATGTTGTTGTTACGGTTATAATGTTTCAAAATTAGTTGAGATTAATGTGTACGCATTCGTAATCTCATATTAAATATGCTGTATTTCTTTTTACTCCCACTGTTTTACCAAGATATACCCGAAATTAGGAAAAAAAAAGGTTATGTTGTATGGTCAACCAAAACCACTCTGGTTGTCTGTCTTAATATTTATGTACCCTCGTAGAAATCTATGAAAATTTTTTTTTTGGTCCATCTTGTTTTTCCGACAGGACATAGTGTTTTCTTTGTTTTCTAAGGGTTAAGGCCGAATCCATCTCATTTCATACATGCGTGCACTACGACCATCACCAAATGACTCCGGGATAATTATATATTTTTTATTAATGAATTTAAGGAGATGCGAGCTCTAGGGTTTAGCTAAAAAAGTTATCCTCTTTATTTATTAGCTCGATGAAGATACTCCATTCTTGAACAGATATAAATACTGGAAAATGGTATAAATTTTGAAATTGCTGCTATCCAGTGCTTTTCAAACCAAATGAGATGTTTTTTCTTTTTTAAAGCGAAATTTTATCAACTTTCAAGATCGTCTTAAAAAAATGAAAAATATGTAAAGTTGTCCGAGAAATTGAGCAAAAACTGAAAAAATTTGGAAGTTTTCGATTGTCAATTTCTCGAGAACCCTATTTGTTTTCCTTAAAATTTCTTTACTGTTTTCAACACCCGAAGCAATTTCATTGTCAAGTAGCAAAATGTCAAATTGATTTTAAGACGAGTTAGGAATTTTGTTGTCAAAAGTGAGGGTTTTTCGACGAAAAATTATTTATCAGCACTTTGTCAGTCTGTTCATACGCATAAGTTTGTTTTTAGGATGATAAATCTTATTTTAATTGACAGCCAGAAAATTTCCCTTTTAGTAAGTTCTTATTCAACCGATTTCATGCGTAAAAAAAGAAGCTACAACAGCTTTAACATAGCGAAAGTAAGAGTATGTAAACAATAACTTTGTCAATTAGAACTGTTAAGTTGATTAATATTTATTTGTTTTTTTATCTACTATTGAAGCATATGAACAACTTGTTATTTGAAAACTATTTTTCTATGTATGTAATGAATAGATTTACTTTGTTGGATGAACATTGTAAGTATGAAGAAATGCAACATAGTGAAAATTCAAGATTTTTCGACAAATAAAATTATTTAATTTTTTTAGACGCTATTTATTTGTAAAACGTTGATTCACTAATCACTCTTTTCTTCTCAAAATTGCATCCCTGAAGATTCTGATTGAAGTAGTATATAAATAGATGATGTATAAGAACTTATGTGAATAGAAAGATCTTCTGCATTTCGGATAAAGCTCAAATTTTCATTCGTTAAATTATATTTTAAGGCAAAAAATTTTAACGATTCCTTTAATACTATCACAAGCACCTTTGCCGTGTCCCGTAGAAAAAAATATTGATCTTTTATTAATCTCAAATCTTTTTTATTCACAAAATTAATAACGGTTTTTAAAGTTGTTTGCAGCACTATCTAAAATCATAACTATTTCTTCTAAAGCCTGCAAGTTGAATAGTTGCTTTATGTGATTTACAATTATATTCAAAGCTCCTAATACATGACTTAAATCATCTCATCGATCATTACTGATCACAGCAAAGCTTAAAGTCTTTTCATTTTTATAGTAACTAAATGCTGTAAAAATCGATATTCGAATATTATTGCAGGGGTTGCTTTGAATTTCATTTCTCAACATTACTGTCCAACTTTCTGCAAAATCTACATGTATTACTAAACGACCTGCATTTTTATTGCTTGAACTTTGACTTCGTAAATCGCAATTCGTTAAATATCTTTATTGCGTCGATGAACGCTAGTCACTCGTGCATGATCCTGTAATTAACGCAAGAAGATTTCAGAATTGACACTTTTTTTCTGTGCTTCCCCCTTATCCCAAATACCGTATGATATTTATTCAATTCCATCCTCAGTATGGATTCCTAAGATATTAGAATTCAGAGCCTTTTTGCCATGACAGTTCTGGCATTATTGTAGTACACATTCTAACTTTCTCGTGAGCATACTATTAAAGATAAAATAGTAGTCTTTCAAAATGTAATACTACTTAAATTCTTGATAAATTTTACTAAAGCGTCAAACAGAAGTCAAAAGTATTTACAATATATACAAAAGCATGTATCGTAAGTATGATATATTTTGACCCATTTTTATCTTGAGTCATGAAATTTTGATCAACTTACTCTTATATCAGGATTCTTATTCCACAGTATTTTGAACATATTATATATACTTCTGTTAGCAAAACGCTGTGCTTTCCTTACATGTACTCCCTTTTTATGGACTAATATTGTGTCGTTTTTGTTAGGACTTTGTCGAGTGCAATTAAAATCATCATCTAAATGATATTTCTAAATTGAAGATACCGTTTAAGCTAATAAAATATGGGCAGTGTAAGCATTAGGTTTTCCGTATACTGCAACTTTAGAAAGCGTTTTATCTTTATTGCTCATGTAACATGTGGCACTAGGTAAAAATTCTAAGAGAGATTTTCTTGGGAAAAGTGAAGCTAAATTGCTCAAAACTCTTATCTTTTCACTAACGGACAAGCAATGTTTTTAACGATTATCTAAATTTTCAAGTACAGCATCGCATTATTTACAATCACTTGAAATCTTATGCAGCTTTTGTAAAGATAAGACTACATAGGCTTTTTTCACTTTTTTTAAAATATCTGAATCAAAAGCACGGCATAGGTTTTTTTTCTTTCTAGTGGCATAATAAGTTTGCATGCGAATGTTAACTTTACCGGGTAATTTCGATGGTGAAACATTCAGTTTCAAAGTTATTCTCATATTATTTAATTGACTAACTTGATCATGTTTTTTTAATTAATGTACGTCTTTGTTGTAGACCTCTTAACTTCTAGGAACACTGGAACTACTTTTACATGACTTTTGACTTAATTTAGGTGAAAATATTTCTGCATTTTTTTCCTCCAATTTAATGTGAAAATAATCGTATACTTTGTCTGTCTCATTAAATCTATAATTTGAGTAAAGTTTCGACAGAAAGGCAAAAAAACCTGCAATTCCTTAGAAGGTATTATTTTGTTTTATTTTGAATTTTTAAATGTCTTCAATCAACATCTATGCATCCAAATCTGCTAGCAGAAGAAAAATTTCTTATTTTACTCATTCTCTTCCTTTTGCCAAAATTATCTGTAAAAATCATTATCTATATTCTTTATTTACGATGCTAGAGAAATATTTGAACTGAGAATGATTGGTGCTTAAAAACTTGTAAACAAAGGAATACAATAGTGAACTTCGTTATGTACATAATGAGATGAGAAACTAAACAGAACTCAGATTTGCTAAATACTATACTTTTTTTGCGCCCAAAAATAAATAAATTTATAAAATTTTGAATAATTAGTATTATCGGAAAAAGGTAGAAAGCATAACATAGGCAACAACACCCATTCTAATGAGGCAAACATTTTACATAAGGTATCAACACTTTTTGGTTGATCGGCCTGTACGTCGAGAACGAGCTGCTCACCCTCAGTAGACGATTCGTGTGTATAACTAGGAATACACATTTTGGAGGGGCTGTATTTTTACCGTGGAGACGCAGCTCACCCACGACAAGAAAGCAAGCAAGCCGTTTGAGGAGTATGACTAAATTATTTTTTTTTCTATGTTATGTACGATATTTATGCCTCACAAGTTTTTGTTCTCGTATTACATTTGAGGTACTAACATCATAGTTCTTACTTAGTTAGCTTACTTAGTTAGCTTCCAGCCACCCAGAAAAGGAAAATTCTAGTACTTTTTATAAAAATTTCATAACTCAAACATTTTACAACAAAAAGAAAGCCTAAATGATGGATCGTCAATTTACATAGTCTGCCACACTGTTGGCCTTTAAGGCAAGGCCTTAAGAAGCAGCCCATGCGTAGTACACTAATCGACAACTAAATAAATAATAGGTCAAAATTGGTACTATCATGCTCTAAGGGACTAAATTACAAGAAAGTATGTCTATAATACAGCTGTAACCATTTATGTAAAATAGTTACAAGTTTATAGTTATATTACAAGCAAGAACAGAAAGATTTGCTTACTCTAAGATTGTTGTGTTACAACTGCTGTAACTTTTTGTTCATTCATGAATTTAAGTGGAAAAAAACTTACTTAAAAATTAATTTTTTCTGGCTGTTAACTAACATAAGTTTTATAATCCAAAAACCAAACTTATACGTATGAATCAACTGACAAAGTCATGATAAATAAATTTTCTTCCAAAAAACCTCATTTCTGGCGAAAAAATTCATAGCTAGTGTTTAATTTAATTTAGCATATTTTTATTGACTAGTAATTAGTTGAGGGTACTCAAAAACAGTAATAAAAATTTTAATGAAAAAAAGAATGGGATTTTCGAGAAATTTACCGTAAAAATTAAAAAAAAAAATTACTTTTGCTCAATTTTTCGGACAACATTTCATATTTTTCATTTTATCAAAAAGATTTTGAAAGATGATAAAAATTTGCTTTTAATAAAAAAAAAACATCTTATTTAGCTGAAAAATCGATGAATGGCAGCTATTTCAAAATTCATACCAATCTTACATAGTTATATTTGTTAATAAATGGAGTATCTTGATCGAGCTATTAAAAAAAATGACAAATTTTTCATCTGAATGCCAAAACACGTGTCACCTCTTCTTAAATTCATTTAAAATAATATAAATCTATTTTAAAGTCATTTGGTGATAGTCGTAGTGCATCTTCGTATATAATGAGATAGATTTGGCCTAGTGTGAATCGTAATAAGCGTAAGGACGATAATGATGATGCTGGTTATGATGATGATGATGATAATAATGATGGTACTGAAGATGCTGATTATGATGCTTATGATGATAAGGTTTATCATAATAATGATGCTGATTCTGATGATCAGGATGAGGATGATTATGTTAATGTTGATGAGGATGATGATGATGATGTTAATTCTTATGACAATGATGACTTTAATGATGATGATCATGATAATACTACAAGAAACATGAATTCGAAATGTACACCTTGTAAGATTGTAGGATCAGTTAGAGTGCCCATTCCCGATGTGGATGGAGGTCAAGCAGATTTCAGAAACATTATTATGCTTGTTATTACAATTGATGATGACAGTTACTATAACCTGGGAAATGAACACGTTACTATTGCGGTGTAGTTCTCTATGAATCAGTTTACGCCTTGCAACGCTGATTTACTTGATACTTTCAAGGTATTTTCTGTGCAAAAATTATTGCGTCAATTAACTAACACTTAATCGAAATTCGAAGGTCAAGATTATTTACGTTGCAATTGTAATTAAGGATATGTAACGCAAAGATGTAAATGTAAATCTGCTAGAGTGCTTTTGTAATTTAAAATGTCACCAAAGCCTTTCATGTACAAATAAATAATTACCTAAATTGATGTTTAAGTTTATTAGTAATATTATTATAACAAATAAATTATAATGATTTTTAAATTTGTTATTTTAAACTTATTTCTGAGATAAATATCATGAATAAAAATATGTAAAGGACTATCAAGAAGGAATTAATGTATTGGTTACATTTATGAACAACTTGCATAATACAGCTTTAATCAAAGTCTATTGATTAATGTAAGCATCAACTGATTCAGGGCTCCAGCCGTAACATATAAATTTTGAAAGACGGCTTTATTATTTTCCCCATTTTCAGACCCAAACACATTTTTTAATTTTTTGCACTGTATCTATAAGAAAAAGATAAAAACGTTATTTTTCAAATCTTTATGTGTATGAGAATACCCTATTTATACATATTTATCTACCTATATTATTTAGTTATTTGTGTAGGGCGTTTCACACAACCCCACCACCGCCTTCCCACCACCCCCCACCCCTTACTACTTAACAGGACCCCCACAGATAGGGGAAATTTCTCTTGTTCTCACCGTGATATGTACTTAAACTATTTTTCCCCCAACCCCCTCTTGCTACTTTACCGCCCTCTAACATCCCCTCACACGATTTTTTAAACCTCCTTACTGCCCCCGACCGACTATTTTTTTTTTTTTTTATAATTGTTCTATACAATTATATTAAAAACACGTAAAACTTTTTCTATCCTACTCCTAAATTATTAAATATTTTTATAATACAATCATACCTAAAGTTCTAGTGCACATATACTTTTCCATGTATTAGTATCTCAAAAATGTATACACTACACTTCTTGTTACATTAAATTATTTGAATTACAATAAATTCAAAAAAACCTTATGTTAAAAAAATTTTAAGTTACATATTTATATTATCTAATTTTTTTGTCTATTTTTTAAATTACGTAAATAAATATAAATTCACTTGAAACATTGTATTTTAACATTTTTTAAATATATATTCATCTGACCTAATCTTTTTATCTACTTTTTTACATCGTACAGGAGGCAAGTAGGTGGACTTATTACATACAAATAGAGAGTAGATATATTTATTTGTGATTGTTTATACTCAATATTATGATGATAAGGTATTTTATAAATTTACTACTTTATCATTTGTAAGTATAAAATTCTAGATGTAAACTTTTTAGCATAAATAATTAACTCAGGAAGGATAAATATCACAGAAAAAAAATCAGGTATCAAAAAAGAAATTTACTAAATGTAATAAAGCAGGTGTCAGAAAAACTAAAACCAATAGTATCAAAAGAAAAAAATTTTGAAAAATTTTTTGAACAGGATTTTAGAATAATTGACTCAATAAGGAAGATCACAGGTAAGCTCAGAGACGGATAAAAAAATAAAAGAGAAGGAGAAAAAATTTTAATATAAGACTAAGAAATAAACGTTGAAAGAAATTATCGGAGACGAAATCCTACATTAAAAAAGTGAGGCGTCGCTTTTTAAAACGCGATTTTATTGGTTGTCGATGTTTGACCTCATTGGTACGTCTCGAAATGGGCGCTAAATTAAAAATTCAAAATTAATTTGAGTTTAAAAGTTTAACTTTAATCTCTAACTATAATGTGCTAGCATTAATTACACATGTACATCGTCCTATATTATAAAAGTGACGCGTCCCTTTTCAAAACGCGATTCGATTGGTTGTAGATGTTTGACCTCATTGGTAAGTCTCGAAATGGCCGCTAAATTGAAAATATAGACCTAATTTATGTTCTAAAGTTTAACTTTAATCCATAACTATAATGTGCTAGCATTAATTACACATGTACATTGCATGAATCGGTTGTTAATCGCAACTCATAAGCTTTTCCGTGGAAGTATATTTCTGCAGAAGCATGTAATATTACACTATAATATTAGTGTTCCATCTATAACCGAATCGACAGATGCAGCTTTATTTGGGATAAAGCTCCAATGGCTAATGATAATAAATAGTTTAGTTATTAGGAGCAGGCTGTTTGTCAATATCTATTGTCATTAGACTGCATCTAATGATTAAAATGCAAGACAAGTATATAGTTTTTATACTATTTAATATTTACTTGATTATCCAAAACTTGACCTTCTCAACATCGATTTTTCAAATTGTAAATCATGTATCTGAGACAAAAAGATTATATAATTCATAAATTAGTCAAATAGAATCATGACGATGAAGAGTAGTCAATATTTTCATTATAAAAGCACTATTTAAATTGTCTAAACTTTAACATTTGTTTGGATATAATTTTTAGGTGATGTCACATCTTTCTTAAAATATGTAAGTGTACTGTAATATAAAGAAAGTTCATTTGCTCCAACAAATGAATTAGAAAGGTAAGAAGGTACTCGCGAGTCCTGCCAACTCATCAATCATTCAAGTCTTTAAACACTCTTAATTGTATTTATTATCATGTAAGTTTATTAGTTTTAAACCATCTATTATACGTAGAGTTTAAAATCCTTAGGATCCAAGGTATATAATTTTGAGTAACTCTTCGTAGTAATGAATAACTAAAGCTGACGTTTGACATAATTTGTTTTATCGTATATTACATGTATCATGTAATTAAATGTTTTTCATCGGTTTCCTTATTACGGGCAAATAAAACCGTGAGATTGTATTGCAATTACTCGCATATATTCAACTATAATTATTTATTTAATAATAGTCAATTAATTAGCTATTACCAAATTATTTTCCTGTTCTTCAATATTAACTATTTTTGAGCATAAGCCTAATGAATTCCGATGATAAGAATGATTTTTTTATGAAATGGTTACCATTAAGGTCAAGGGTTTGTTTATAAAATTCATTTACTGTAAAATAGAATAATTTCAACATCAGGTTTAATATTTATTATTTTCTATGAAAACCAAAGAAGTATTATGAAATTACTTGCATTGATTCAAATACACTTGTTGATTTATTTATTGTTAGTTACCCGCGTAAAAGTAGTATAAGTATAGCCAACTTGCGCCAAATTTTAGTGGCAAATGTTGGCCCAAGTTTTGCAATGATACTTATATTCCACACTAACGTTTACACGTTTAATCAATCATATCACCATGCGAGCGGTAATTCTTGTACAATTAAATAATAGTGTTAATCATAAAAATTGTATTTAACATTCACTACATAAAATAATAAATTGATAAGTCTATGAACACGATCGACATATCATACGAATGAATTTTATTTTTAACTATTATTTAAGATTTGTTGTTGTACCATCATTCACTGTCAAAAGTTCAAACTTAACAAAATGCATAGGTGACAGGGTAGTAGGAATAGGGGTCGACGGAAAGGACCAACATTTTTGTTCACGTTAAATTACCTATCAATCAGAGAGATTGAGTTTTTTGACAGCTTTGGCATGGGCGTTTGTCTTGTTTTGGTGTAAGGTAAAAAATGGACCTTTAGAAGGTGTTACGAAATACGAACATGTAGTTTTCAAAGTAATTTTCGCTAATTTTGGTACAAATCGCGGGACATTAATTTAGTATGTGATACAAATTCTTGCTTATTGATTGAATATTATTCTTCATAATAAATTAATATGTCATACGACGTCAGTACATGACAATGCTTAAGCACGGATATGGCAGAAAAGTTTTTTTTTCTCAGTAGGAGCTTTTATGGGCGAAATTGAGATTTGGAGAGGGTAAAAAAGTGATGGGGTATTTTGAATACATTTTTTTAATTTTCTCATCAAAGAGTCAAGCAGCATCAGCTTGAAACTTTCATGCAGTATGAGTTCTGGAAACAAAAAGTGAGCCACTTTTCGCAGGAATACTTATATCCAAGAATATTACAAAATTGAATAATTACGTTTAAATAAGAAACTATATTCTTAAAAATACATTCTTACGTAAAATACCTTCAAGAAGAAGTTAGATGAGGATGTACTTAGAATTATTTATTAAATAAAATACAACTTTATACACTAATTAATAAACTACACGATGTGACTGATAGGTTTTATACTACATTAGATTGAAACAAGAATTAAGGATACATATAGATATTCCGCGCGAAGAGCGTGTGAATGAGTTCTAGTAATTCAAAAAGCCGATGAATAACAAAGTTAGGTGTAGGAAAGAAAAACCGCTGCCAATTTATTGGCACAAAGCTTTCTCATTCAATATTCTTCTTATTTTTTACACACTCACTAATCATTTTTCTTTATTCTTCGACTATAAATGTTTTTTTTATGGAAATTTCATTATCATAAAGATTTCCTGTCACAAAAAATTATTAAAATAACATTACGTTTCGAAAAAATTCATTAAATATAATCACTTGATTTATGAATTCTAATTTTGAATATACAATATCCTGTACATCATAGATGTATCAATTTGATTAAATTTCATATTTTTATAAATTAATTCTTATCAACTGTTAGACCAACGAAGTGGATCTTATGATTGTAAACAAGATAAAAAAGGTATCATTTGTTTTTTTTTAAATATAGAGAGTGAAATTATTAACAAGATAACATATAATTTTTATGAAGAAAAACATTTAAAACATATTGATATGGTACTCATAAAAATAAAAGATAATTTCATTTGAAGTGGATATAAATCACCACACGTCGATAAAAATATGTTTCTTAGTCATTTTCATAAAATAATAAATTCCTACATAAATTGCAGGGCAAGGGTCCAGTACTACACGGGACAACTTTACACAAGCACTCTACACCTAATATCGGTATGACTATATATAGAGGCTTCATATGGTGTGGAGTGCTTGTGTAGAGTTGTCCCGTGTAGGACTGGACCCTTGCCAATTGCAGTATAATATTTATCGGAGATTTTATTTTCGATTCATATAATGATCAAAGTTACCTAGAATTTCTTTGAACAGATAAAAATTTTACTAGAGCGTTACCAATTAAAATATCTACGACAAATTACAATACTTAAATTGATGCTGTATTTGTTAGAAATGTAGATAACTACACTTCATGTGCTTATGGAAGTTATTTTTCAGTCCACAAACTAATTTTCATAGCAAATAATCATAAATATACTTATCAACCAAATGATTCATAAAAAAAAATTTGTACACGATGAATTAACGAATAAAACTAATCCTATTGATAGTAACAAACATGAACAATTTAAAAAAATATATAAAATTATCGATAAGAATATCAAAAAAACAAGTTTAATAAAGGTAGTATGACTTATAACTTAGAAAAATTTAAACATAAACCTCTATTGAATGATGATCAAATATCTTGTTATGCTATTATAAGCATAATTTCATTGTAAAAAAAAGACGTAATATAATTTTAAATAATAATGATGTTTCAAATATTTTAACAAAATAAATGAGTAACAAAGTAAATATATTTAAATTAAGAACGCAAACACATGAAAAATATTCTGAAAGAATTCAACAAGATGTTATTGAATTCAAAATGGATTTTTGTCATAAATTTAATGATATTGAGGAGATAGTTTACCATAAATTAACGGTAATAACTTATAGTGATTATTGTAAATATATGGTTCAAGAAAAAACTGATAATATTGTTATTTTATTACGATTACCAGAGAATGCTATATCAAACGTTAATAATTTGCAAGATATATTAGATTGAAATTGAGATGAAATAAAACAAATTCAAAATGACCATAGTTGTACAAATTCACTAAATCAAAGAACTCCTAGAGATAACATCGAAAATAAAGTAATCATTTTACAACTGTTATTATTTTAAGTTAAAATAATAATCAATTCTTATAGGTGTTAAAAAATCATTGATTTTACATTAAACAACTAATTTACAAAAAAATTAAAAATGATCGATACAATATTCCATACATTAGGTGTAATACACGATTAAGGAGAAAATATATCAGCAGGACATTATACTAATACATTGGAAGAAAATAATCAGTTTATTTATATAAGTGATTCAATTATAAATCAAACACACCCACCAGACAATATATCTAATGTTTACACAATTTTTGTCGAAGAAAAAAATGTTATTTTAAAATAACATCTGAAAAAGAACTCGAAAACTTATAATTTAAAGTGCTGCTAATAATAAGTAGTAGATAAAAATTTAGAATGTTGTACAAAGTGCCTTAGGATTATTTACTGCTATGTTTGTTGAGTCTCTGTTTGCCAAATCTTAAAAAAATGTAATTGAATGACCTAAATTAACGGTAATAATATACGTTTTGGTTAGGAAACGCGTAGACCTCGATAACGTCCAAGAACACGCGATATTTAAAAAATCAAACTCTCGTGAGATCCAGCACTGGTTTTAAATTGGAAAACCTTCATAAAACACAAAAAAAAAAATTTTTATCGGAAATCAGAGACCAATCTTGGACTGCGGTTGTTTGTATAAAAAAGAAAAATATAGTATATCCTGTTTTTTGTTGTTCTACCTGACCAACTTAATTAAACTAAAAAAAAATTGAAGTATTTTTAAATATCATTTATAATAAGGTAATTTTATATTGATCTGATCGATAACAGATGAGAAATGTATTTTTAAAGCTCGGTCCTTATGTATGACATCTTATGGGTAGAGCAAAAAAAGAACTCTAAAACTTATAGTTTGAAATGCTTGTGATCATAAGAAAATAATGAAAATTTAATATTTTTTTATTTGCCGTACGATAATTCACTGCTATATTTGGTAGGCCTCTGTTGACCTCGGAAACGTCCAATCATGCCCGCGATTTAAAATTTTAAAATCAGTCTAGATCCAAGTATTATATTTTAAAAACTGAGTAAATATTACTATAAAACAATAAATATTTATTTCTATTTATTTCTCATTCTGAATCAAAAAATGAAATACTTTATTCTTCATCACATTTTCAAACCGACAATCAAAAGAAAATAAATCAACTCAAATAAATATTTCATCATCGTATGTATTGCTATAGGTGAGGACGACTAAATTTTCAAATATAGTATCAGTATTGAAAAATTGATTTTATAAGATTATTAAAACATATTTAAGAATGTTATTTGATACACATTTCAAAAATTTTAAAAAATTTAACGCACCAAAGCAGTACCTCAAGGGTGGTGTGGAAACCTGCTAAAAAATTTTTTTTATATATTTATAGAAATGAAATATTTTCTTATGTAACTGAAATCTGTAATAATAATTATCTAAGAATCAACAAGCATTAGTTTGAGATTCTTGAAAATAATGAAAATTCTATGTTCTACCTGACTGTAAAAAAGTTGATTCAATAGTTATGTCCCAGGATTTGTAAAATTTTATATATTATTACGACAGTATATAGGACGTGTCCTGATGCACTATAGCATTTTAATAGATACTGAGTTCTTCACTATAAAGTTTTCCTATTTCTTTACACTTACAAAAACGAAAAGTTTCTAACGATCTAAAGCTGATACTCTAAAAATTATTCTCTAGTCACAATAAAATATTTTTTTAGCCATGATGAAAATTTAAAAAAAAAGCCCATTTGTAAAAAAATCAATTGAGGAAATCGTGAGATATGACTGATTATAGACATTCCCCACTTACACCCACGCACACCCACTTACGAAAATGTTTTTTATCTTTGCTAAATACGTTGTTTTGTGTAAAATGTTTTGATTATTCACGATTTCTATCGTAAAATAACCTAAGATGACAATTATTAGCTAAAAATTCATCTTTCCCGGAAAATCGATTTTAAAAAATCGATTCTCAAACTTTTTTTTTCAGCAGTAATAGTAATCAAAAAATAGTAAAAACGCCCTGATGGATCAAAATCAGTCGAAAGAATCCTATGATATGACTGATTATACACATTCACTACTTACACCCGTGCAGACCCTTCTACTACATTTTTTAAATCGTTACTAGACACAATTTTTCGTGGAAAATTGGAAGATATTTCATAATTTCTATCGTGATATATGCTAACATGACAATAATTAGCTTAAAAATCTACTTTTAAGGAAACTTTTATTTTCAGAAATCGATAAAATCAATACAAAAAAATTATTAATGGATAAAATTAGGATTTTTTTTCTTAGCGGTGGTTAAAATTTTAGAAAAGAAATAATAAGCTTTGTTGGATCAAAATCAGTCAAATAAATCATTAGATATGACTGATTATATACATTTCATACTTACACCTACGCACACCCAGCTACTAAGTTATTTATTTTAATTTAATACGTTTTTTTGTAAAAAATTTAATGATCTTTCAGAATTCCTATCGTGAAATATCATTAAATAATAATAAGTTGCATAAAAATTGTTTTTTCCAAAAAAACATATTTTGAAAAATCAATATAATCGAAAAAAAAAAAATGAGTAAGAAATACAGAGCAAAAACCAAATTCTTTGTTCAGCAGTGATAGAAATCCAAAAACAAAAACAAAAAGTAATTTTCTTCCTAAAACAAAAACATTCCGTCATTATTGGAATTAACCTAAGGCATGCTGAGATATAACTGATTATATATATATTCCTCGTTTATACTTACGCAAACCCAGCAGAAAAAAAAAATCGATTTTAAAAAATCAATAAAATCAAAATAAAAAAAAAATGCAACAAAACCCAAATCTTTTTTTTCTATTGGTGATAGGAAACCAAAAATAAAAAAAAGCCCTG
>JAPYYV010002955.1:0-19418 GCA_030522625.1 Copidosoma aretas
GCATAAAAATTACAGACCAACTTATATTTTTGACGTTGCTCTTTCATGTAAGTTTAGTTTTTAGGATTACTTGTAGTTTTACGGTAGGCCAGTACCATTAAACAGTGTTACGTGTATAGCTGTGCGCCTTGTTTCGTTGTCATGATTATAAGTATTGATTATGTTTGTATTATTACAGTGTACCTGAAGCGGGCCATACATATATGGCGGAAACGTTGTACAGAAAGAAATAAAATTTATTGACAGAAAAGCTATTAGAATCGCTATATCTACTATTTAAAAATAGTTACGTTTTGTTCTTGTAAAAATGCGAGTTTTTTAAGTCTTATTATTTAAAAATTCTCGGATAATTTGTACATGAAGTGAGGTAATTGCATTTCCTATGCATGGCATTTTAATGGATTTATTTATTAACAGAATATGACAGCTGCAGAATCAAAATTCAAAGAAATATTGAAGTAAAAGAAAACTCAACGTTAGCAATCCACGAATATAATATACATAGTGATGAATCGCCGAGCGCATTTCTGCGTGAAAGCGAGGAAGAAGAATGAGCACGTGTTGATAACTTGTCAAAGTGGGACAAATTCATTAGTATTTGCAACGCATTATCGGAAAATCCGGAAATGATATCGTTGCCCAAGAATTGGACCCACAAATAATACGAAGCGGCTTAAAATGCATAATGTGGACTTGTTGGAAAGATAATTATGCAGGAATTTCAAAAAGAGTTATCCTTTTTCCTGATCCAACAATATACGTAGGTACAATACAATAAATAGGGCACTTGGTTAGTATGTAACTCTCACTGTTACAATGCTTACAAAATGGTTTTTTTGATTTCACATTTCCTATCTTTATTGTAAATATATAGTAAATCTTTTAACGTTTTAATACACCATATTGTTTTAAAAAACCGATAGGCCAGATTTTGTTGCACTTAATTGGATTTTCGCTGTCGTGCAGCATTATTCATACATGATTAGCAAAAGCTCTATTTCAATTCACAAATTATTATAATAAATGCTTTTGATGGGCTATTTCTCAGATTACTCAACATTTACTGTATAATACATTATTTCTCGGGTTTGGAACCACAATTACTTGAAATTTGACTCTACTTATAAACAGTATCCGTATAATCAGCCTAAATATTTTGTTGATTGTTATTGACAATGTTTTAGATATACATAGATAAGGATTTCATTGAGCTTTCATATATGTCTTCGATTGATAGTATTGAAAATTTAGCCTTAGTAATTTCATTTGTCTCCTCTTCAATTTTTCAATGTCATAAAGTGTATGGAAACAATAAGTAATTATTTATTTACGATGTAAATATTATGATCATGTTTGTTACAAGCGTGCAGATTTATAATGTTTTTTGTTTCCTACGTTGATCTCGGGATTGCTTGGGTTACGTCGCAGTTACTACGTCTCCAGGTCGGAAAGTCATTCGTTGTGAGAGGTGCTCCTTGGAAAAATCGAAATTAAGTAGAACGTCCACTCATGCGAAGAAAACCAATATGTTTCAAAATCGAAAAAAAACAATAAGCTTAAAGCTGTATAATAATATTCGACGATGTAACCGACTCAAAGACAAGGTAAATAAGAAATTTATCTAAATAACTGAATACAGTTCAAAAATAATTTTCGTATCCTGGTCGTTCTTGAGGGTCTGGTGTTATTAAAACGCGTTAAAATTAAAATGCGTTCTCATGGAAACGAGTATTCTTCCGAAAAATGGCTAGCTTGTAAAAAATTATGTTTTTCATATGTAAATAATAAACTTACTTTGTCGGTATCCTGCAACAAAAATTTTTTCCGTATTTGTTACTTGATAGTCGACTATATATTAGTATTGGCAACAGTAATAAGACTTTTATGTTTAATATTTCACTAAAATATCAGATCAACGTGAGAAAGCATCAAATGGAAAGGTTGAGGAAAGACAGCATGTTTTAATGCGTCAAGGGTTACAGATAAACGTGGTTATAGGTTTACCAATCAGTAGATTTATGAATGTATCCTTCTTCGTATAAAAAGCCGTAAAACGTACGAACACTTACGCAGCCACAATATTCTGTCCGTCCCATCCATTAACACTTTGAGCCGATACATGCAACATATCAAAGGGTCATATGGTTTCGATGATAATGTTTTTCGGTTATAGAAAACAAAGACAGCAGCAATGCCTGAATTCGATGTACACGGTAAATAAAAAAAAATAATATACACGCACTCACATAGGCACGCAAACATATGTACATATATTACGTCGACATCCCCTCAGTCAAAAATGTTATAGCTATAATTATCTTTATAGCTATAATACCCTGTATTTTTTGTTAATTATAGCTGTAATTACAGATCATTATAGCTATAGAAATATTTATAGCTATTTTTTTTTGACTGAGCCAACAAAAAACTCCACTTTTTGTATTACAAAATAACTCTGAACGCTTTTAGATATCACACCCTGGATCGCACGGTGCTGTGGATGCTCGTTGTCTTTGTCTGGAAATAGGGAGCACAGTTTGCCCCGCGGGACACCAATATATTTTATTCTGAACAAAGATACGTCGATGAAACAAAACGTATCCAAAAAGTGAAGAATTGCGTTTTTTGCTGAAATATCGAGTTCAGTCATTTTGTCGTTACTCGGCCCAGAAGCATGTTTTATCTGAAGGTAATATATCAAAAGCTCTTGGAATAAACTTTAATCAAAGCCCTGGTAGAACTTGAAATCTTGATTTGGTCTGAAGCTTCGCTCGAGCGATCGAAAGTTGGTCTCTAAAACGGGTCAAAATTTCAAATCGACAAAAGTAGCGATTTTTCAGCAACACTTTGAATCACTTGTATGTTTCGATCAGATCGAATTTTCAAGCTATACTCAAATTAAAGCTTACTCGAAGAGCTTTCGATGTATTATCTTAAGGATGATGCATCATGCTCCTGGGCCAAGTAACGACAAAAAGAGTAAGCTCGAAATTTCAGAGAAAACGCAAATTTTCACTTTTTTGGTACGTGGAGCTGTTTCTATGTATCTTGTTTCAGAGTGAAAAAAGAAGGTACCCCACAGTTAAAATCGTATACCTGATTCCGAGGCAAAGACAACGAGCATCTACAGCACCTATTGTGTGCGTTCCAGTGTGTGATACTTTAAAGCGTTCAGAATCATTTTGTACTAAAAAAAGTGCAGTTTTTTGTTGGGATTTCGACGTATATGTATTATGTACAGGCAAAAAGACAGCATCATACTTTTTTGCATTTTAGGGATACTTCTGGTAGACGAAATGAAGTTGTCGAAGACACTATCCTTTAACAGACGTATGCTTGAAGTTGACGGACTTACAAACCTCGGGAAGTATACTCCAAAACATCAACAGAACGCTAAAAGTGACCATGCAGTAGTCGTAATGTTCCAGCCATTCAAGGGAAAGTGGTTACAGACTCTTGGCTGCATTTTAAGCAAAGGAAGTGCGACTGGTACTGTGTTACACCAAGTTTTTGTGGAGGCAATAATTGTATCTGAAAGAGCCGGTTTGAAAGTTAATGCGATTGCAAGTAATGGTGCTTCGTGGAATCGATCGATGCGGGGTATTTTTGGTGTTTCGCAAGACAGCGTAAGTGTGCAACACGTTTGTGATACTGAAAGACGCCTGTGATTATTTTCTGATTTTCCGCATCTCATAAAATGTTTGAGAAATTTTATTTCCAATCACAACAAGTTTGATAAGATTTAGGTACGCAGAACTGTTGATAATGGAGTATATTTTGCCTAATATTGTGATTATTCTTTTCCGTAGACCTCTGATGGTGAACTATCATTCAAACATTGGTACGCTCTCTTAAGTATCGAAAATTCCAAAGGCTTCAATTTACGGATAAATTACAAATTAAGAGAAGAGCACATTAAACCGCAATATTACCAAAAAATGATCGTTGCGCTGGAATTTCCGGTACATGTACTTGTTTTATAATAAATTAATTTATGTCACTCTTTGAAACTATTGCGTTACAATTACTATTTTGCTTTTCGCTCAACAGTTTTTTGATGTCGCCGACAGTATGGAGCTGTTAAGAGAAAATCATTCTGATTCATCAGACTGTGAGCGGTCAATTAAGTTATGTAGATGCGTTAGCTCCTTAATTACGGCAATGAACAGTAGAACACCGCTGAACCATTTGAAACCTGGAAACGAATCATGGAAGGTAAGAAACAATTGTCTTTATCAGTGGGACGAAGTAGCCAGAGTATACTGAAGCTATAAATTTCTTTTTTCCGCAGCAGATACAATCTTTCATTAAGTATTTAAAAATGTGGGAGCATCATGCTGTGAAAAAAAATTATGAATCCATAACTGGCTCTACATGTTACAGTTTGAATATCTCTCTGAAAGCTGCGTGGGAAATGTGTTCTTATTTATTTAATGATTTTGGTTTTCAATACGTTATGACGCCTAGGTACAATTATGATAATTTAGAGGTAAATATTGTATTTTTCTTCGGATAAGTACCATCGCCTCCGGATCTATTTTGCGGCCCGAGGGGCGCAAGATAGCCGCGGTGCGATGCCACTTATCTGTAATCCTATTGTTCATACCGAAAGCACACTAGCCTCTCACAAATGCCCAAGGTAGGAAAAATGTTTCTTTGTAACCTCAGGCGTTTTTGGGAAGCTTCTACGCAGTTTTCCGATACTATTTCGAAAAGTCTTCTTTACAAACCTTTTTACGGACCTCGCCTTCGGCTCCAGCCGCAAACCTAGCTCTCAGTTCGCAAATAAAGACTTTTGAAGATCGTAGGAAAACTATTATTCTTACCTTGGGCCGCACTTTGGGCCCTTGATATTATTTTGCGCCCACGGACTAAACAGTTTTTTCGGCCCTCCGGGTTATCGGTGATTTCACGTGCCCAAAGTGTGTTTATGTGCCCAAAATTGCACTGCGCTTTACTTAAAAAAAAAAAAGTGCGAGAGCCGGGCCCAAAAGGAATACAACTGCGCTCTTGGGCGTGAAAACTTTTAATTTCTATCGGTTTTTAAGGATGCTGATTACTAATTCATAATCAGAATTCAGATTATCAATATGGCTGATCATAAAGGATGACCATATCCTGGATGAAACGATAAAACGAGGCTTAGAAAATGTATCACAACGCTTTAGTCATAAGCACAAGAAAAAAGAACGATTGTTTAGGATAGAGCCATGTATAAGCTCACTGAATAGCTATAAGGGAATATAAGTTCTAATCTGTTAGAGATACCCCACTAAAACCTTGCGTCAGAATTACGCAAGACTTGCAAGACGATGCAGCCAGAGTGGGCTTTAACATCAGTCAGTATATCTGTATCGACGAAAGCATAACGACATAATCACTCGGAAGAGATGAAAAGCATAAACAGGAGCTGGAAACGTCTATTCAGTGAGCTCATTCATGGCTCTATCCCAAACAATCGTTCTTTTTTCTTGTGCTTGTGACTAAGACGTTGTGCAACAGTTTCTAGTCTTCGTTTCATCGTTTTATCAAGGATATGGTCATCTTTTAGGATCAGCCATTGTAGAAATCCGAATCGATTATGAATTAGTAATCAGCAATCTCCAAACCCCCGAGTAGAAAATTTGAGCTCGTTTGCTTGATTTTTTCCGCTTCTTTGGTAGGTGACGACCGCCATATTGGACTCGCCATTTTAAAAATCTAAATGAAGATGATGGATTCGTAATCAGCGACATTAAAAACCTCTGAATACGTATTTTCAGATCGATTATAATAATTTTTGTTCACGGAAGGCTTTTATTTTATTTTGACTGTATTGCCACATTAGTAAAGTAGACAAGACATCAAAGTTTCTTAGGCTACGACCAAACCAAGACCTGATGGATATTTTCTTGTGTAAGATAAAACTTTTTAAGCCTTGAATACTCAAATCTCTAATGTTTGGATGAATTTACATGTTTTTTTTGGATTTTTTTCGATTGACTTTTTGACGAGCATCCAGTTATGGAAGCCATATTGATGCGCCATTAAGTGTGATTGAAAAAGGTCACTTAGCATCTGAAACTAGAGAAAATAAACTATCATTCCCGATTTTTTTTTTTTTTTTTTTTTGACCAAACCAGTTATGGACAGAGGGGGTGGTGCAGTTGACGTGGATCGTCCCATATATATATAATAGCAACTCGGTGACGCTCGAGTCAAGTCTTTACCGTTTGCCTTTGGAATCCGCTACACAAACATATGTAATAGTCAATGTAGAGTATTATATGTAAAATGCATAGCGTGTGCATAGTAGGCACGCGAGCAGTGTGCTCTTGCACTCATATATATACGTGTATAGGTATGTGTGTAGCTTCTTTATATGTTTATGGGAGTGTGCAAATGTGCAATGTATAGATGGGTATTTCCGTAGTGGACTGCATATACGTGTGTATGTAGGTGTATAGTGTTCTGTCCACGGTGTAATTTGGCGCTCATAAACACACACAGACTTACTATTATTATTATTATTACTATTATTATTATAATCAATTAAACAATAAACAATATCTATTGCATGCTTGGCAGATCGATGCAGATGCACAACATTTATTAAACGATTTTTTATAATAACATGTTCTCAAAATATTTGAAAATACACGCGACATCTTGAGAAAGAAGCTAAATAAACAGCAAATAATAATTTTAGTGAGCTCTCTAAGGGCACAATGAACATCGCGGCGCATTTATAGAGACGTCATGGTTAATGTATAATCATAACCTTAATTTTCAGTGTTGTAGGTGTATCCATATGATGTGGAAATGGAAAAATTTTGGAAAAAATCATAGCATGTTGAGAAAATTATGACAAGCATACAAAAATAATTTTCTGAGGTTTTTTTGCATGCATTACCCCAAATTTCCGAAAATGCACCATATTAAAAAAGAAATTAAGATAGACGAAAAATAACAATTTTTATGGATATTTTAAAGGGAAAAATATCGTGGTGCACAAAAAGAGAAGTTTTAGTAGATGTAAAAACATAACCTATCCTAGTTTCCCTTCAAAGTATAGTGATTTATTCTTTTTTTGTTCTTGGTATGTTGTCATAAAATACTTTCAGAATGTATTTAAACGTCTACAATGATTTTCTAAGTATACGTTATATTAATATACTCTAATTAAAAAGGTTGTATACATATCATCGACAATAGTAGGGGGCTCTAATTTATTTTAATCCATTGAGTGTTACAATGATCAAACGTACGTTTTTTGGGCAATCTCAGCCATCTATTTATTGAGATATCTTGAAATGAAAAATGAGCAATTTAACATGGGTATTTATGGGAAAAATTTTTCAACCTAAAAAAAACATCCCTTTGTTATAGTTAAAAATCAAAAAAAAATATCTTTTGATACGTTAAATACTGTAGATTATTATGATTCTTTGATTTTTCCTTGTGTCTATATAAAATAAAGAGAAAATCATGATTTTTACTACCGAAGAAATAAATATGTGTTGGAATGGTTAGGTTCGTGAGACTGACGCATTTTCGTAGTAGCAACGCTAAATAAAATTCTGAATTTTCCTTCTGCAAATAAAATATTGAAAATGCCTTTGCATAAGCAAGAAAAAAATACCAGGTCTTTACATAAATAGATACAAATTATTGCAAAAACGTTTTATTTTTGGTATTCTATTGATTTTATGTACAGCTTTAATTTAGAAAAATGTTTTGTGACAAATTACGTGTAGAAAAATATACATTATTACAATATAACTAATTTCTTATATTTTCTTAAAAATAAACAATGAAATTTATTTCTCACTGTCAGACATTGTAAAACTAATATTATGGTTCGATTAATTACTCATGGCACGTAATTGCACTAAAAATGTGTATTGAAAACTTATTAACTATACTATTAAATGTTGTACGTTCAAAGCTTCCAAGTGCTTGCGGACTTTATTTAGTCATGCTTTTGTTTTGATGATTGTTGGAGTTCCATCTGCATTACATCCTTTCAAATACTTTTCAGCCTCTTCGATGCCTTGTGTTTTATATTTATCCATCAAAGTTTCGTACGTCAAACAGTTTTCAGCTTTTTTCACAAACTGGCCTTTTTCATTACGTTCACCTAGAATTTTTTCATCAATCAAAGTAACACTTTTTACTTTACTGACTGCTCAGTACAAAAATAACAATACAGAAAATCATAACGAACACTGATTCTAACTCAAAAAAAAGCTCCGTCGGTAATGCCTCGTACTTTCTAAGCCCGTGCCCCTGCTTCACCTTCCCTCTAAAAGACTGCATCAATCGTCCTAAAAAAAAAATTTTTTTTTACGTTGGTAAATTACAGACATAGTCATAATTTCATTATAATGAGCTTATGTAGTAATGTCAACTAAGACCTTCCTTTTCGTACGCCTCGATATTCTCTTTCCCTTTTAAGAAACCAGTAAAAAATTTTATTTTAGGTTTATCTTCTTTTTCATTCAAAGTACTGCGTTTTTTTTTTTGAGGTTAGAATGTCATGAAATTATTTTGGAATTGTTTTTAAACGTTTTTAATAATTTCCAAAATATACTGAATTTTTTTCGCGATGGTTTAATGAAAATATAGCAATAATTAGATTATATTGTAGTTCTAGTGTAATGTACGGATAAAGTAAAAATAAATATAGGAGCGATTCACTCAAACCGTGGGGTGGCGAACGCTCACGGAGAGAAAAGTGGGAGAGCTGATATCCCAGCGGTGGTAGGGTTAGGCTCTCAAACTTTTGGGGCGTGTGTAGCGCCACTTGCGGTACAGCAGATAATCCACACTGGAGAAGAACTAGTATCCCTCGTGAGTGGGAGCTGTGGCGTCCCACTGGTAAGACAGAATCGCACTCGTGCCGCTACAGTCTGTGCTGTTCTACAGTGACTGACTATACAGCTTTAGTGTAAGCGCCCTACACGGAGGAGTCGAAGGCTCTTACGAGTGGGACAGCAGCTGCCCCACTCGGGCAGAGATCAGCAGTCCCAATGTTCGGTAGTGCAGAATTCCTCTAGAGGAGTTCTGCTCTCCCACTTCTCTCTCCGTGCTGCTGTTTGTTCGCGCGCTTTTCACCTCCCTTACTCTTGCTGCTTATCCCAAAGATATATTTATTTGTTTATCTAAATTTGCTTCTATCGAACAATTATTAATAACTAGTTGAAGAAATAATTTTCCACTCTACCCTGGTATTCTTGTTTACTATATAAGTACAGCTGTCTCCGTCTGAGGATTACGCACAAAATAAAAACAACTATACAATTTTAATACTGATTTGTATGACGAAAATGCAAAGTGCAGGTAACGGGAGATTTTCTCGAGATATTTGGAAAGAAAGAACGTAAAAATTGGTTTAAGACGTAAGAATGGACTTCTGCTGGGTGTACATATACACCTAATATATACCTATATATATGTTTGATTGTATTGGCTACACGAGGCTGTACACGGGTCTCAGTGTAATGTGATGGTCTAACCTCAACTCCGCTGATTAGCAAAGCTGCAAATCTACCACCGCACTACCGTGTCTTTTAATTGTATGTATTATACTTGTACATAAAATTCATGTGCATACTTTGATCGGATTCCCTGGAATTTGCTTACATAGTAAGTGCATACATACATACGAAGAGAAATGGAGGAGGCGATGAATGTCGGCCGACAATGGTGTGAGGACACGGCACCGTCGAAATGAAAAGATTGAGTAAACGGACGCCAGGTACTTTGTATACCTAGCAGCAGCTAAATCGTTAGTGAGTGTGAGGGAAGATACTCTGTAACTTTTCCATTAGTGGTGGTGGCTCAACAGCGCGCGCACATATACGTGTCAGTATCTAACAAGACATCGTTTGACACACGGCAACAATTTTTGTTTTGAAATTTTTTATTTTTTTTTTTTGTGAAGATATTGCGCGTGCAGGTTTTGTGCGTGAAGATACAGAGCGAGGTATAAGAAAGTGTGTATATTCTATTATTATGTCTTAAAAAGCTGTCAACCCAAAGGCCTACGGGGCCGTCGTATCTAGGGATCGCAGCATTCTAGAGGAATAGCAGGACAACGTCAACAAGGGGAAGGTCGTGAGCGAGGACGTGGGGCTGCCGCGGCACCGGGAGACAGGAGGCCGCCAACAACCACCGCATCAAGCCTGCACCAGGCTACGGTTCGGCGATACTACGTACCAAGGTAGCGTAAAATATTTCCTATATGCGTGCGCATCTTTAACGGATGCCGGAGACGGCGCGCGGTGGAGGAGGTTACGGACAGTAGCTCAGGGTGTACGAAACAGAGTGATTGTCTCACGGCTTGTAAATGTCCCCGGGAGTGCCCATTTTCTTACATGCGGTCGAAATTCGAAAGGACGAGGATGACAGTAGGGTATGATATCTGGTGCCCAAAGGAGGTTAGATTAATCAACAAGAGGGAACAAATGTTGAGTCTGAGGTACGGACCACTCAGGCGTCACGGGCGCGAGATCGAAGCAATGCTTTAGATCGATTTTGGGTATGCTGCATGCTTTGGTTTAACTCAAGTACACCTTCAGAGCATATATATATATATATATATATATATATATATATATATATACATATGACAAATGTACATTATTTTATATACTTTGATAGTGGCTTGAGTTACATGGAGTTGAATTTAACCAAAGCCTGAGGTTTGGCACCTCGTATACAGGGGGATAGGTGGCGTCGTGAGTACCCGAGGATGACCAGTACAATAAGTGATGGAGAGAGAGAGAGAGAGAGAAAGAGAGAGAGAGAGAGAGAGAGAGAAAGGCATTAATAGAACGCAGATTGATTCTTACATTTGTGGTTATATCGATGGAAAACTTTATGCAAACATTACGTGTTGTGGTACCTTCTCTCTTAAGTTGAATCAGTTAAACTCACTGTGAATCAGTAAAAGGTCGCTTACTTATTACGAAAAGTGAACGGCTTTTTAGTTATAATAAGTTAATATTGACTTATTCGCATTGAATTTTACTGATTCAACTTAAGAGAGTTCATACGTATGCCAATCGAGAAGGCCAACATTATGCTAGTGTACTCGCTTGAAAAAAACCACATATGATTCCCACATAAGTTTCCCACACTGGAAACCACATAGGAAACCCATGTGGGCATTCGAGACAAACACCACATGGGTTTCCTATGTGGGAAAGCCAAGTGGCAACGTCGAATTATTTTATTACAAAAATAAGAAAAAATTTGTTTGCAACTTACTTCTCCAATGCAATATTTCGTCTTTGACACATTGCTTTCCCATATCGGTTCCCTACATGGATTTCCTATGTGGGTTTCCCATGTGGGAAACCCATGTGGGGAACTGATGTGGGAAAAAAATGAGTTGCAATCAAATTTTTCTCATTTTTGTAATATAATAATTTCACTTTGCCACGTTTTTTTCCCACATAGGAAACCCATTTGGTGTTTGTCTCAAATCCCCGCATGGGCTTCCTATAAGGTTTTCAGTATGGGACACTCATGTGGAAATCGTATGTGGTTTTTTTCAAGCGAGTACACATGAAGCAGATCCCCAGAGCAATTGTGCTTTAATGTGCATACCAATAGCTGCCACCTGAGTTCAGCAACACGAATTTCTTTCCCGGATCGAGTATTGTAAGCGAGTACTAGCAGTCACCAGTTCGGTAATGAATAATGTCGGCGATTCTTCTGTGGATACTATATAGGGTCAACGTTTAGTTTTTTTTTAAATATTTTTGACAAGGACGTGAGCATGCTAAGTGTGCTTCTCAATTCAGTACTAGATTCGTACACTCGGTGGCAGCATAAACTGTCCAAAAAACCAATGGTAACCATAGGAGGACTACGACAGTTCATGTACCGCCAAGTGTACATCCACGCATGTGTGTTAACGTTTTTAATCATATTTTTGATCTGCGCTAAAAACTTAAACTTATTGTATCCACAATTTAGCTGGCTGAAAAATCATCTTATTATTTTTATCGTAAAATGATGGGTTATGTGATGATGCCTGTTTATTTAGACATTTATTTGTTACGCGATTGACTAAGACTTGTTATGGGTGGGAAAATATTTTCAATTGATTTTGGCACATGAAAAAAAAGTAAATAAATTGAAGATTTAATCAAGACTTCAGTTATTTCACTTTGTTTTTGCATACACAAACAAAAAATGTTTCACTGCATAGTGGGTATTGACGCAAATAGCGCTCTTGGGTGTAAAACCCACTAATACATTAAAAATTTTAAATTTACAGTTTTACTTTAATGCGATATATGCATTGGTAATATTATTTGTGACAGTTCGGTGGTGCACTGATTTTCCAACACTTTCAATGATAAATCTTATGCAATAAAATTGATTGAAGTGAATGCCACTGGCGCAAATTTATGACTTTAACATGAGACTATTCGCACCTGAAACATGAGTTTCAGCGCCCCCTATGGCCAAAAAAATAACAATATGAGAGGTGCAGGATGCCCATGCATTAGACTGTATGGTATGAGATATTCATCGATTAAACAAGTTAAATGTGGAATCAACTCAAGAAATTTATTTCGTATGAAAATAATTTTATCTACTTTATAAAAAAATATATTTTTGCAATTAGGAATTGCGTAAGAATCGAGAACTCAATGAATTTCCCATACCTTGCAATATATTTTGCACCTTACCGTTCATGTAGCTCAAAATCTGGTCTTACATAAGTTTACAGAGGGCGCTGACTGGCTTTTAGGTGCCAATACGTGGTAAATTGATAAGTGGCGCTAGCCCTTCTCTCCAACGACTCTTACGAAGCGAGTAATCGATACATACAGAAATCCTCAAAAAATATTCCAAAAAATCCAGTTTTATTATAAAATTTTTTTTAAGACACACTCTCCGAGATCTGGGTCCTTTTGTTCGTAATTTTACGTATTATGTAAGAAAAGTCGGGTTTCCTTCCTCATGACCAACTTTTTTCGATTTTGATTGCAATTGTTTAATCCATGTGTATCATATATTGGTTTACAATACTTGCATATTAATTACACACGGAGAGAAATTTCGTACTGTAAGAGCTCGTTCATTCACTAGACTCGTACAGTTCAGCATGATGAGACTAGTACAGTCCAATGCTTGTATCCACAGTGTTTATTGTACAGTGAAACTCTTAGAGCCCAAGCCCTTGGACTCTCTGAGTGCATACCTCGAGACTCAAAGCCCAACGATGAATATCGATTTTTTTTTTCATTATTATTATAGTGCTATACGTCCGGCTCCTAAGGCCACTACTCAGGGTACTCAAGGTACACTTGGGAGTTGGGAGATGAGGAATGGGAGAGGGTAGTGGGTGACTAACAACCGTTCCGCATTCGCCCAGGACAAGTCCTGTGGGTGGGAAAGCCACTTGGGAAAAACCCAGCCCAGAACAGTCTGGTGTATTGCCCGACTCCTGTATGGGTGTCTACGTATAAACACCAGGACGACATCCTGCACACTTTCCGCTCACGTTGTTCGTAGCGGAAGAGAAACAGTTAACCTATCCCTGAAGAAAGACAGCGGAAGCGAGCCTTTAGGCAAACGGTGAGACTCGAACCGAGTCCCACCCATGCCCGTACACTGCTGAACCTCGGTGATCGACTAAACTGCAACTCTACCGCTGGGCCACCATATCGGTGAGGAATATAGATATACACAGAGCGAGAGAGTCAAAGTGGGGGAAGTCAACGTGCGATCTGCGATGTATAAGTGTACATGTATATATACTTCTCGTTAATCTGGTGATGCATGGTGTATATATATATATTTACACTGTACATACCCATAGTAGGTCAGTACAGTATAATATAAAACATAAATATATGTGTTCATACTATATTGGCTGCCGTTTTTCTATTAAATATATATATGTATACATACCACTGCATGGATCTCACAGTCTCTTGTAATTAATTTTGTTGATCATAGTAGACGTTTACAATCATGCAAAAGCTGCGTGATTGAGAAATTATCAAAAATCTGCGATACGCCGATTTTCAGGGATACACTAGAGGAACAGCAGCCAATATAGTACATATACTGTGAATGACAAGATTCGCGAGAAGTGTACATGAGTATGTATTTTTTTTTTTTTTATATTATAGTATCATACGTCCAGGTAACATAAGGATCCTCGCAAGGATCCACTATTTAGGGCACTAGACACTTGGAAACGGAGAAGGAAAGGGATGGGAGGCCTCCTCATTACAGGGAGGGGGTAGGAGGTAAATAGACAGTTTTGCTGCAAAAAGGTCGCCTATCCCTTCACGAGGAGCATTGCGGGGAATAGAAGCACATGTAGATATTAACAGTGGTGTTTGCTCGAAAAAGTCGCACTGGCCGGAGATCAAACCGCAGTCTCCTGCGCGCTGACCCACGACCTAGCCGACCGAGCCACCGCGCGCTCGATATGTATATACTTCGCACTTCGAGTTCCCCCACTATGACTCTGTCGTTCCGTATATATATATATATTTATATATATACTAGTGGGGCTTCGCCCCCCTGCGCACTTTGCGCGCCAACCCCCCACTGTATATATTTTCGTTTCCTTGTAGGGCTACCGACAGAGGGATACGTTGCAAATTGTAATAAGTTATTTTGTAAAATTTACTAATATTTTCACTTTTTCATTAATAGTGGATTCTTATTCAGAACGTTTTTTTTTCAAAATTGCCAAATTTACGTACTTTTTCATCCATAGGGAATGCCTGTTTAGGACTTTTTTGACAATTTGAAATCATCTAAAATGAAAAATTATCTATCTTTTACCATATTTTCTTTCAAAAATATTAGTTTATATTTCAGGTGTTATGTTAAATACAATTATTATTTTTTACCTAGTTACGTTAAAGTATATTAGGTTATCTCGTTGAATTTGAACAATTTATACCTGTGCGACTCACCTCCTAATTGTATTTTAATGATATAAAGCTATTTTGGAGTTGCCCAGACATAGTTATGCGAAGGTATTATATTATTTATATTTGTACTTACTTATATCTCAGTGGTGAAGCTATATGTATATAGACGTTTGTACACATTGCATTACATCTATACTGACTTTAACTTTCTGTGTTATATTCTTTGTATGTTTATGCTATCGTAATTGTATTTTTTGTGTACTCTATTTATTTTCGCTAGGGGGGGCTGAGGGGGGGGCTATTCAGAAAAGAAATCATTTTTTTTACGTGAAATCTCGGAGAAAACGATTAAATTTGAGAGGAAGGCAAGAGAAGGGTAAGGGGAGGGCGAGGTAACAATTAACGATCGTCAAAAACACGTAAAAATCAAAAGAATACTCCTGTGATTTGAGGAGGGGTGAGGGGGGCTAGGTGGGAGAGGGGGCAGAGGAAATTACAGTCCTTACAACTATATATATATGGATGTATATATGGAACTATATATACTGGAAATTCTTCCTTATTACCGTTCATACTGTACAGAAAACTATTTCCATATGTTCTTGCATTTGCCATGACTATAAACAAATCTCAAGGACAAAGTTTTGATAAAGTTGGATTATATTTTAAAAAATAATTTTTTCAGATGGTCAATTGTATGTTTTTCTTTCAAGAGCCAGAAATTCGAAGCAAATCTATATTTAAAATGAGCAAATAATAAATTTGAACTAAAAAATGTTGTTTGGGAAGAAATTTTTGATACATAAATGATATCTTCAAAACTTATAAATAAAAGTTAAAATTTGCAATTTAATGTGGTTATTAGAGGAACATTATTAGAAAGTATTAATCGTAGTAAATTGAATAGGAGCAATAATTTTGAGAGTTTACATATACAAATTTTTTATATAGACATAGTTTTATATACACATAATTTTCTAATAATGTTACGATGGGTTCCACAATTTATAATTTTCTAATAATGTTACAATGGGTTCCACAGTTTACATTTTTAAAAAAACCTAATGCGCCATGGTAGTACCTCAACAGTAAAAAGGATTTTAGAAGTAACCATAAGACATTTTCCAATAATTCTTAAGAAATTTTATCAATTATGGTACTTATTCTATATTTCCATTTTACTATAAGGTAGTGAGGAAGTCTACTATACAAAAAATTATCATCAATTTGTAAAAATCTTTTATCTTTTTTTTAATCTACTCTCGAGGGGGGGGGCTGAGGGGGGTCTGAGGGGTGGCGAGGGGGGTTTATAGGAAAATTAAAATTACTGTAAAATAAGGAAGAAAGAAGCTTATTTCGTGAGGGGGGTTGATTGGGGTTGAGGGGGGGGGGGCGAGGGGACCTAGAGATGAGGCAAATCCTCACAACTATATAATATAAGAAGATATATCTTCATCGTAAGGCTTCGAGTCTCGAGGTACGCACTCAGAGAGTCCAAAGGATTGGGATCGAAGGCTGCAGTCAAATGATGCGTAATAGAGCGTGCAGGATAGAATCGTCCCCATTAGCCATAAGCAGCCATTAGCCATATCCTGCACGCTCCATCTTGCACCATGTGACTGCAGTCTAAGAGATTGACTGTACATCAAACTCTGTGGATACAAACAGTGGACTAGGAAAGCCTCCTGCTCGGCGCGGCGCTTAGGTAATTCGATGGTGCTTTGAACTCTGACGAGAAAGACTCTCGGATTCTCTCAGTCTAAAAGGTCTCGAGGGTCTGCATGAAAATTTTTTTTTTCAAAACTGGAGACAAGGGGTCCCCCTCATTGAGCATGGTGAAATGCCACGTGTTGGAAATAGACGTACTTATATTTTAAATGGGTTTCTAACCTTGGACATTTGAGGTTTGTCATGTTCTTAGACCACATGTACGCCGTCATCATTGTTGGGGCGTGAAAGATTATTTTTTCGGATTTTATTTATTTCAAACGTGTTACACCTATACTTAACAGAACATTTAAAAAAAATCACTGAACTTATTTATATTATTCTCTAACCTCAAAAATGTCGGTTAACTACCTTGAAAAAATTATTGAAACTTTAAAATCACTATATCTCTTTTCCCTTCGACATGGCAGGTCAAATCCCTTAAAAAATCGCTTTTTTAGAAAATAATATATTTTATACGAGTTCGTGAAGAATCCTTTACGTACGAGTTTCAAATACTATTTTTTCGTCTGAGAACCCAAAATCAAGCGGTGAAAGTGCTACTTTGACGTTAGCAGACGAAAAAATATATTTCCTAGAATGTTCTCAAATCAATTTGTTTAGTGTGGCGCACCTAAAAAACGGGTTGAGAATTTTTTTTTTTTTACACAAAGTCCAATTATTGACTAACAAAAAATAAGACTTGCATACAATTTTTTTCTGAATTCCATTCGGTCCGTCCGATGGATAATAAAAAAATATTGGACACGTATTTATTTCTTCTTCATATAAACACAAACTGCCGAAGATTGAGCGCGTTAAAGTTACGCGTAGGTCATAATAACATACAATATATTATCCGCTAACGATATATTATAATGACGTGTTTCACCCCCACACCTAAACTTTGGTTTGCTCTGTGTCTGTCATTTTTTGTTTGTATCACAAAAGACCAAATACGTAACCAATATTTTCCGATAATCTACCTGACGGATCAAACGAAATTTTTTATGAAAAGTCCCTATTTTCTGACGATTTTTTGCTACTTTTTTTATAAAACTGTTTTTTTTAGATTTTTGAAAATACCGCAACTAACCTACAAAGAATTATTGAAAATCGGACGTTACCCACCACTTAAAAAAATCGTAAAACATTGGGAAACACGTAATTTGATAATAAAATTATTTTTTTCTAACATGTGGAGTTGCACCCACAGAAAACAACAAGATAGAGCCATTTAACACTGCAAAATTAACTTTTATACGTGACCCGACATTCAATTAATTTTACAAATTTGTAGGTACCGTATTTTAACGCAAAATAACCTTTTTTTACAGGAATTAGAGGAAGAAATTAGAACTTTTTTCAATTTTTAATAGTTATTTTAGGTTAATTTCGGGTTTTCTAGGAGTGTGAAATTATTGAATTCTTCTTTAAGTAGCAAAAAATCATCAGGAATTTTTTCAAATCTCATGAATTTGGTAGTGTAAAAAAAAGTTGATAAGAAAATTTTCTTTAGATAAGGCCCACCTATCGGAGCGTTTAAAAAAAATATTTTCTGGTGTTTTCTTGAACTTTCAAAGCCTACAGGTGGTTTATAAAAAATACGTAAAAACAATAAGCAGAAGTTTTTTTTTGTAATCTACAACTTTATCTTTGATACATAAAGTGTAGGACTTTGTTGACGTCTCTGCCAATCGAATATTAGCAAGAGAGACGGAGCAACTAAGAAATGTTTTGAAAGCGTTGAAGGATCGGGACATAACGAAAAACACTCTCAAAATATATTTAACTGACAGCAATGATTTATTTTAGGAAAGAAAGGTTGATAAGTTCAACAATGGAACAACTTTTGACGAATGTAAATTTGCTTGGTCGTGCGCTCGCACAATGTTCTAACAATACTAAAATTTCACTACCTGCTCGGCTTGTTTTCTTGCTTACTAAATTCCGTGCGAATCGCCGATCTGAGCCCGCTTGTCCTGTCGCAGATGGTCGTCCGGCTCTTACAGCTGCCACGACTGCTGCTGCTGCTGTTGCTGACCCGGTCGAAAGCCACCAGGCGGTGAACAACCTTCGAAGCGACGAACGGCCACGAAGCAAGGCCTGCAGGAATCAAGACTCGAAAATGACGATGCTGTTCTCAACGAAGCCAGGTAGCAGCGCCGACCAGACGACGCTCGACTTGCACGCAGGCAAACAGGCTCTCTCACACGTCCGATCTCGGCGCCGGCCCAAGCAGAAGAAGAACGAGTCCGGCCTATACAGCCGCGCGAAACCCTCGCTGCCTATAGCAGGGGTACAACCACAAGCCGGACGCACGCACACTTGCGTCACCTAACCATATAACTCATCCCACATACATCCACACGCTCTACACTCCTCACCCATACGCACACAACGCGGGCTAAGCCGAGCCTCGAACTGCTCACTATAGACACTCATCCTATCAGACTTTAACCTTTTAAGTTATAACCAAAAAACTGACTTTTTGAATTTTTTCAGTATTTGCTTTTTGACTGTAAAAACGTAAAAAAACTGTTTTGTAATCTGTACAAGTGCTTACATCGATGGTTCAGAAGAAAAGAAGCAACAATTTCTGCAGTCCGAGAAAAAGAATCGACACTCGCTGCCCGCCGACGAAAAATAGTAACACTCGCTACGCTCCACAGTGGGGCAAAAAGCACTTTTTTTGGACAAAAATCTTCCCCCCCGCGAGTTTTTACTCAAAAAAAAAAAAAAAAATATGGTGATACTCAGAAAAGCATGCACTACAATATGCCACTGCGGAATTTTCGATATTTCCTAACC
>JAPYYV010002956.1:0-20440 GCA_030522625.1 Copidosoma aretas
TATTGATGCACGTTATTTGGGTCCAATGGAAGCAGCATGGCGCTTACAAGAATATCCTATTTGCGGTAGAAGCCATAGCGTAGTTAATTTACCCATTCAACTTGAAAATAGACAAAAAATAGTATTTGAAGAAAAAAAAATTTCTGAATCTGTAGATAATTATAAAACACAGTATGGATATGCGTTTTCCTTGCAACAGCATTGGTAACTTACGTATTTTAGAGTTATTCGTATATTCATCTTGTCTATAAGCATATAAAAATGTTTAATCTGTATATCTTGTAGGTCATTGAGAAGGACATCAGTATGATGACAAAATAGTGAAGTTTGTAAAAAGTAAAATATACTCCTGCTCTTGTAACAAAGTTGTGCCACCTATTATTATGAGTGAATAAAATAGCTTCTAGAAAATAAATGAATCAAGTGATCACATCGATCGCAGTACTTTTGATTACAACACAGGTTAACGATATTCTTAAATTAGACCAAAAAAAATTATATTTATCTACGTTTTACTTACGAATAACACTATGAATTAGATTTTTTGCATTTGTATAGGACTGGAAAAATAAATTTCCAAAAATTATCCTGTAGATTTATTATTAGCTACCTTAAAATACCATGAAATTAGTGTACAACATCGATATTGTGGGTATGATAAATTTTTTTGCATAAATGTGGTGCTATTTTGGAATTAAGGTTATGTTATTTTGTAAGACTACACAGGCACACAAAAAAGCAATTTGACACGTAGAAGGTAGACTTCACGAATATTTCGTTTTTAGATTCACTGAAATCGAATATGACCATTAAAAATAATTTCTAACGCCCATTCTATCGCTAGTGCCCGTACAACCTTCAAGAGGAAGTTAAATTTTTAATTTTTATACAAAATTAATATGTTTAAGTAGGGGTAAGTTACTCAATCATTGTGCACGACCCAATAGAGTTCTTGCGTGAAATTTTTTTTTCAAATCAATTGGGTACATCAGGTAGGCTATCAAAAAATATTTGACACGTATTTTTTCTTTTTTTTTATATAAATCAAAACTGACAAAGATATACCGTATGAAAGTTACGCGTGACGTCATACCTGTAGTCGATTATGCATTGGATTTTATACAGGTATGACGTCATACAGCCCCTATCTTTGAAAATTTTCCTCTATATGAGAAAAGAAAAAATACGTGTCCAATATTTTTTGATACCCTACCTGACGGACCAAATGGAATTTTTCAGACAAGACCCTATTACTACGCACTTTGATATATTTACTGGATGTATCTATTCTTAAAATACTTAAATACGTCTGAAAAGTACTGAAAACGAAGTATCACATTTGTAAGTTATTATTTTTAGAAAATTATAGTCAAATCCGATTTTATCAAAAATAGTCTGTTTATGTTTTCGCACGAACGATTGTCTTCTGTGTTCTTTTTCTAGTTAATCAAACTTGTAATGGATAGAGAATATTATTGTATTATTAATTAGTACCTTTATAAATCAAATAGTCCTTCCTGTGTGTAAATTAGGTGCGCAGTATTAAATGCGCAGTAACTAGGTAGGGTGCGTAGTAAACATACAATAAGATTTTTTTTAACCTTTTTTTAATACGAATAATTGAGTATTTTCAACACCATAAAAATTATTGTATGTAAGACTGATAGCAGATATTTTTTGTACAGTTTTAGTTTGATGTTATTTAAGTGAAATGAACACGTAGTAATAATAATGCAGCTGGCGAAAGTACAAGTGCGCAGTAATTAGGTCATTTATCCGTATTTCTATAATTTTTGGGACGCTAAAGCCAAATACGATCACGAAAAATGGAATAAACACTTTTTTCACCAGCTAGCACCCATGTACCACACCCAGAAGTCGGTTGGATTTTTTAATTTCATACAAACGTAAGATGTATGCGTATATCCATTTTTTCTGGATCCTAAACAGAAAATGACTAGAAAAATTTATTCAACTACCTTCTCACCCGCAAGCACCCCTGTACTACTCCCTGATCGTGGTTAAATTTATGATTATAATACAAAATCGAAATCTATGTGTATTAGTATGGTTCTTGGAACGCTGAAACCGAATCATGATTAAAAAAAGCTCCAACTATGCAAAGTCAATCACTCATTGATTAAACAATTTTAAGAGTACCACTAGCTCCAATGTTGTTAACGTCAACACATCACCAATCAAAAGTGTCGGCTACTAGATGTATTGATCTTTTTTTACTTCTTTTAGTACAATCTGAAAACAACGACATAAACGTCGTATATTTATATTCCCTATTGGGTGCTTTTTTAACGTAAGTCCCCTTGCTTCTCACAATTTGGGTTGCTTTTTGCCGTAAGTCCCCCTTATTTGCCTCTTACAGTTAAGAGTGCTTGATTTACGTAGGTACCTTACCTACCACGATTCAGAATGCTTTTTTATTGTGAGGGTTATTGCTTCTTACGATTGAGGGTGGTTTTTTAACGTAAGTCTCTTTCGCCTCATGATTCAGAGTGCTTTATTAACGTAGGTCCCCTTGGCTTTCACGATTCAGGGTGCTTTTCTAATGTAAGAGTCCTTGCCTCTTGTGATTTAGGGTGATTTTTAACGTCAGTCCCCTTGCCTCTCACGGTTTAAGATACCTAATGAACGTAAGTACCCTTATCTTTCACCATTCAGCATTCACCTCTTTCTATGATGTCAAACTCTCTTACTTTTAAACAATCTTTTCAGAGGTTACCTTTTGTTGGCTCACTTCTGTTTCGGCAAATCCTTTATCAGATTCCAGCAATAATCTGCAAACATACTATTGTTTTACTTACCCTGGTACAACTGTATTGGTTTTTTTTAATCTTCATAAGCTTCTACCTGGCTCTTCACTGTAGTTACATAAGTTCTCCGGAAAATAGTCTACATGATACTAGAGAGAGTGTATGTTCAAATTCATTAAAAACAAAATTATATCTAATTTATGAGTAGCTTCTTCATCTCTTACTTGTAATATAGACTGTTTTTATTGGCTAAAAAGTTCTCTACAAAACTCATAAAAATTAGCAACGCATTTTTGTAAGTTATACTTTTATAGGCGCGTTATGCAGCGGAGAAAGTCAATGATTTTAAGATTCTCTCTCCCTCCAAAATGTGTGACGGAAGTAAGTTTTAAGTTCCTAACCAGAAGTAAATTCCTAACCGGAAGTGAATTTGAATTTCTATTCTTTCCTAATCTCTTATTTAAAACGTGTAACGAAAGTTAATTTTAATTCGTAAAAAAAAAAAAAACATTTTCCACGAGATTCGAACTCACAACCTTTCGCACGTCAGCCGAGCACCGTACCTATCTAGCCACTAGCTACCTCTTTAAGGTCATGAATTTCACTGCCTCTTATAGTTTGATTCGTAACTTCTTTCAATCAAAATTTTCATTTACTGTATACTAACTAATTTGTTTGTAAAAATATTAATTTTTTTGCACATTTATAATGGATTATAAATATAATGAGACATTTTTTCGAAACTTTAAGATCAAACTATGAAATTATATTACCGTATGCACAGGCATGGAAAAAGAGAGCGAGCCCCACACTTCTTTTCATTATTGGTTGATTCATTCGAGGTTTTATGGATAAATTATTTGATCTTTTTTGCGTCTTATTCTTTCAAAATTCTTAAAGTTAAGCAACAAAAGTGCATGAGTGACCGCTCCAGTCTCACCGTTAGTCTTGAGATTCCACCACATATATACTTGCATAGTCAATCTATAGTGTATAATGTACACCGTGTTGTTAGTGTATTTGTGGGTACATATGTGCATACGGGTGGATGTCTGTGTAAATGTCTGTGAGTGTGCACCGAAAGACTTGTTATTACTTTTACTTGAATACAGTAAACAATTACCGGAATATTTTTGCATGCTCAGCAGATCGATGCAGATGCCCATTATTCATTTAACAGGTTGTTATTACGACTTAATCTTAAACTATTTAAAAAAACGCGACATCAAAAATAACCATTTTTATGATTTTTTTTGAGGAAAAAAAATCATCGCCGAGCATATATAAAGAGGTGTTGATTAACGTAAAAACTTTTTCTTAATGGCCAGTGTTTTGGATGTATTTATAGCATGTTAAGAAAATCATGACAAGTATACACAAAAAATTACTTTCGGTTCTGTGCGCACATACCCTTGAAATATTCGAAATTACGCAATATCTTAAACAGAATGCCGGATAGGCTAAAAATAACAATGTTTACGGCTGGAATTAAGGGTTAATATACATATAATCGGATAAATAGAGCGATTTTAGTCGACGTTATGCCATAACCTTAATTTTCCTAATTTTGGGTACGACTTGGTAAAAAATAAGTAAACAAATTTTTGAAAAAATAAAAACACTGTTTAGATATGAATGCGAATGCGTACAAATTATTGTATGATAGGGCGACCTTTAAAAAACAGAAAATACGCTTTGTTTCGACGGGTAAGCAAGATAGGTCGAAAATAACAATTTTTACAATTTAATGCACACATGCACACGTTATTTAGAAATTATTTTTTACATGGTTGAGAAACAACATAACGTTTTTATGTTGCTTTTGTTTTAGAATGAAATTATAGTATCTGATGTATAGTTTTTTTTATGTCATGCTATTTACGCACATGACTTCTATCTCCTGTGTATCACTTACTTGCTCCTGCTCTCTCTTTTAATACATTTGTAAACATTTTATACCTCTCGGAGTTTGCACTTTCGCAGTGTATCACACGTGACGCACCCATTTTTTTTTCTTTATTCGTACCTAAGGTAATTTTTTGAGTACAGCTACATTAAACATATTTTATTGAACATATGCTAATCATCCATTTCATATGATTGAATAAGCATTTATTAATAAAACTGGTTTTTCGTTTCTTTCTAAGCCTTCTTTTTGGTATATATTATATTGTAGGTGTTCTATATGTGACTAAGAATAAGTGTGTAAGCGGATGTACCAGGTGTCAGCGGGACATTAGAGATGTTACCAGCGTAGCCAGTTGTTTTGAAATAATTAGAAGATTCGATAAAAGTGGGCAGTGCCTTACTAGCCAGCGTGGCTGCGTGGTCGCACGTCATGCCATGGCTATACTATTTACTTCTTATATCTACATAATATATTCTTTGTAGTTGTTTATTCATTAAATAATAAAATACTTATTGAAACCACACCAAAGTAGCAAATATCCTTATTTTAACAATAATTGCACCACCTTAGATACATCGAATAGGGTTATTTAAAATATTTCCTTGTAACAGCTATACCTGCATTTATATATTCTCCGTTAACGAATTATTACTTTATAGTTGGTTGCCCAAGCACCCACTGATTTTTTTTTTCTTTAACGTTTAATGATTAATTAAATTTAGGGCAAAGCAAAAGCTTTCGCATTTCGGGCCCATCGAAAATCCGTTCTTTAAGTATGACTTCTGACTTGTTCAAGAACTTTCTTTGAATGTACATAAAAGTGGACCTCTCTCCATTTAAAAATTTCTTCATCAAGCCAAGCTTTATATGGAGTGAAGAAAGAAGAACTTTCGTAGCTGGGACTGGAGGATTGTTGAAAATATTTTCTAAGCCAGGAACTGAAGATACTCTACGAGTCTATTTATAGTTTAACCAATTTTTTTGCGGTGTCGGCCATTCCATAGACATAGAAAGCACGATGGCCTTGTGAAACCACTTTGCTGCTCCAAAAGAATCGTTGAAATCTACAAATCTCCGCAAATTCACAAGTTAAGTTCCGTATATTCTAATATTTTAAGTAGTTATTTCATTAAATTATATTCTTGTAACATTTGGACTAAATAGCCTATAGGTGTCAAAGCTAATTCATTGGCGTTGTGTTACAGTACTACTATTCGACTGCGGGCGGAAGAGTCATCGAAGGGTCTCTATTCTTTATCTTGTAAATGTTAGACATCAAGAAATTTATTAGACCCCGGATATCTGTGCCATAAAATAAAGCTTCTCATTACTCGAGAAAAGAAAGAAAGTGTTTTTCCTGATTTCGAAGAATGCAACACTTGTACTTTTAGCCAAAAGACCATTTTTCTTAAGATGGGACACAAGATATTCTACAGCATCTTTCGGTAACCCCAAGTATCTTACTATATCATTGAGTTTTTTCTGATCCCATGGCCATATCTGCTGATCTCGTATTAAGTGACCACTAATCTTATCACTGTCAGGATCAGATTTTATTTTACTATCAGTCTCAGAACTGCCAGTAACTTAGTTCATTAGCATCTATTTGACACTCATCTCCAACTACGTCACTAGAGAAATCCATCTCATTATTGCTGGCTAAAATAACCTTATTATCATTAAAAATTAAAGAAGTAATGGATGAAGAGAATTTTTATCTGACAAGATTGGTATTCACCATACCTCAAAAGTAAATCGTGCAAATATAGCAATCCTCTTGAGTGTTAGAATTTTTCTATACAGCAGAAAATTTCATGGAATTTTTAGCGCTAGAATTAGACGACTGACGATTTATTATTGTCCTACATTTATTACAGACACTGCTTAGTACCCATGTATTACCGATACTGCTTGCAATCCTTAATGAGAGAAAAGACTTTTATTTGTCCTTATGCTCTGAAAAAAAGCTGTAAAGTGTGTGCCTCAATTTTGCTACATACGTAATAGAACCTGGAATCGCCCCTGTTACAGGGATGAATGGAATCATGTTAAATGACCATATCACATTGCGTAGATACACTCATGACATGGGTCCCTTGTCTATCATCAGAAGTTACCATTGATTTTAAGCAACACCGACTCAAAACTTCTTTTGCATGAGATTCGATTCCTGAATGATTAAAATCACAAATTCACAATTGTCCCTATAACTTTAGAGCTGCCGTCATTTGATGGCGATGCCAGACAGTCCGCTTGCACACCTCGACCTGTCGCCGATACTCAGGTTTTCCTTCCCTGAATCGTAAAGTTTTTCTCTACCTTTGCCATAAAGGCATTTTTGTAACCTAAGGTCTTAGCCAGTTACCTGTTGTACGCCTTTACCGCGTGTAGGTGTCATAGTCGCAACTGTAGATATCTACTAAATTCCATTTCGAGGCAATGCCTCTCAGGCACAAAATAATATTTAGTAGCTGATACACATAAATAAGACTGATTGTTAACGAGCAAGGAGAATAAAGACAGTTCATAAGAAAACTAAAAACGAACGAATCAAAATAACCTTAAAATATATTTATTGATATAAAATGTCAAGTAAAATAAAAGGAGGTTGGATAAACACAATAACTTTCTCATTATGATTGGCTTTCAGCGACCCAAGAAAAATAGTCATACATATAAATCTTTGTTTTCTATAAAAATTATATACTCAACCAATATAATTTCGCAATTTTTCTCCTTGCCAAGCCCATCATTACCAAAAAACATTAATGTACAAAAAAGCAGTATATTATTTTGAAACCTATCATCTGAAGAGTATTCTGAGTCTACACGTATCTGTGCAACTTTACAATTCAGTTGGATCCAGATTTTCGACCACGATTGAGAACAAGTAGCAGCAGATACATTGCGTTTAAATATGGATATGAGTCAGACTACCGCAGGACTTGCAACGCCTAATTTAGTGATACCCACTAGATCTAAGGCAAGTATATATGTGTAGAATATTCCGGTGATGTGCTCGTGTTCATATCTTGTTTCAATAAATGGAAGTAATAAATAGAATTATATATGAAATTTCTGCAGAGATTCATTGAAGAAATCTCCCTCGGGCAAAGAATATCAGGATGCTATGCCCTTGCAAGGCAGTATCCTTTGTGTATGATGGATGGACTATATCACACAATTGACATCTTATTTCCGTTTTTTATCATCTTTTGACTTGAATTAGTCATAAAACGAAACACACAGACATTTGTTTACCACCAACTAAAACATCTCTAAGACTTCTAAATATCAGGTAAAAAATTAAATGGAGTAAGAAAACGTTTTGTGGCAAGCGATCTCAAAAAGAAAGCAACAAGTCATAGCTGCTTCTCAGGGACATCAGTTGTTGGACAAAGACAAACATCTGATTTTACAAAATACTGAGAATTTTTTTCACCCAAACGTGAGGTACAATTTGTTTTCGATTCTAAAAAGTGTGTATAGACACGTTATCTATGATTAAAAGAATAATCATGAAAATCTAGAAAATTTTATTTTTAGAACAAAGCACCAAAACTGACTTACTGCCGACAATCAACGATGCCAATATATGTATAGTAGCAGCCCCTGTTCTTTACGCATGCACTAACTCTATGTAATAAGTATCTGTTATTTCTGTAATTGCTGTAAGTGCTGTGATTGACTTATTTATGTACCTGTTAATATAAGCAGAAAGATATTTTGGGTATCTGCGTATACAACATTTGCAGCAAAACATTTTTTGTAGTCTTCTGAAGTTTTAGGAGTTCTTATAGCGTGACGCACGTGTTCATCAATGTATTTATCTATTTAAAACGCTTATTAACGTGCAGAATTTCTATGCAAAAATTTCCGATTTAATAACGGTATTTTTTCATCAAGGGTCATTCCTTTATTATCTATAACATGGACAGTACATCATGGGAGAATATTCATCAATGGATAATTGCCATTTGGGCGACAAGTCCGTATAATGCCGTTTGTACAATAAAAAAATACAGTCATTAAAAGATTATGGATGCGAGAAAACAGCAAAAAAACATTTAAAGAAATTACGTTACTAAAATTAAAGTGCATGCTGCATGTCAAAGGACGTAAGTTGCGTGGGCAGCATTTAAGATGTGACTACAAATGTAATGAATTTTCGTGTTCAGTACAATTATTTTATTTGCGGGGATAATAATTCTGCAGAGTACGTTCTAAAGGCGGAAAAAGACCTGATTTTAATTCCCATGTTAAAATCATCATAATTACTGCAACTTTTAATAAAGTCATAGGCATTATAAAAGAACAATTACAGTATAATAATGATTGTAATTTGAAAAACACATTTTTTTAACGATAAAATTGTCAAAGATATTTGCAAAAGTTATGCCCGCTACCACGACTGTTGTTTACCGGCTATTGATAGTGAACCGGCGCAATAAGTCATAGTTGAAGACAATTTTGACCCGTCCATCTGCTGTCTTCTATGCACCGTAGTGCAGCAGCTGCACTTTTTATATAACTACGTGTGTACTCTAATTCAGATTAAAGAGTACGTTGTTGTGGTCAATGCATTTTTTATAAGATTAGAACTTGGGAAGAGTGAGTATAATAAGTTATCTAGTCTCGTTGTTTATGGGATGACTAAGATTTTTCTATTTAATCTGGCAAAGTAAATGAGTCTTGTGAGAGAAAGGATTGTAAGCAAATTTGATGATCTTGGTCATTAGTTTGTAGCTATCCAGTTTGTAAACGATAGACTTAGTAATCATAATGTAAAGCATTTAAGCGCTCTAGGTCATTAGGGATGAGATGTCCTGTTATAGATAATAATGTAATTAATTCGAACTCGCAAGTATTTAGCACTTTGTATTAGGAGGTAACGGTGTTTTCAATACTAATCGAAATTTTGTCGGTAACAATGCGTGACAACTTAGTTTTATGAGTAATAACGTTATAGCTATTTTAATTAAAAAAAAAAATTTAAATAATTTAAAAGCAACGGTATCAAGTTCTCTGGGTCATAAGGTATCAACAATTTCGTTAATAATATGATTGTTATCAATTGAAATGCTAAACAATTTACAGCTATAGGTAATTCGAAATTATCTTCTTTCTCCTAAATAATATCGTGCAGAATTTTAATGCGAGGCCATTAGGGCTCTGGGGTATAAGATATTTTTTTCCTTCAAATAGTATTACGTTTATCTTAATAGCTAATCAATTTAGCAGTTTGGGTCAAAAGGTATTAGTCCGGAATTTTTCAAGGAAATTTGGTGCTCTCGGTCGTTACGTATTAGCTCTCCTGTCTCAAATTATATCATTATTTAGTGCAATGCTAGGAAATACAGCGGTATAGGTCATTAGCTGTTTCGTTATAAATATTACCATTATTATTTAAAATACCTTGCGATTCAGTGCTCCCGGACATGAGATTACAGTCGCTTATTGTAGTTTCTGTTTTCATGCTACAGGGATTCTTGGTTTGATAGCTGTTATAAAGTCACTTAGTATTAGCATATTTGTTTTGTTTTAAAATCGTAAAACTTGAGACGGGACACATATAGTGACATAATTTTTTTTTATCATACTAATAACTTGATTCAGAATGCAATATAAATGCAGTTTAACGTTTTTTGGAGTTATGTACAATTGTGATTTTGCGTAATCAATAAAAACTAATTATTAAAAAGGAAAAAAACCTAATAGATGTAGGGTTTTTGCATGAATAAGTTAAAATTTAGTATTTTTAGGTTGGTGCATCATCGAATACAATTCAGGGATTAAATTAGAGCAATTTGAATTGGCCAATCTAATATAGCAGACTAACAATTTTTTTTTTCATTTGCTTCAATATTAAACTAATTGTTTTTTTGGTCGCTGATTACGAATCAAAGGTCAGAATGAGAAAATTCTAAGTAAATAATTGAGTATGGTGGATCAAATGGAAATTTTAAAATGCTATATGATACATTTGTTATGAAAACAATATTAGGAATTGAATACTTTTTTTGTATCGTCATTTCGAAGTACAAGTAATATTAGTAACATATAAAGTTGAACATTATATAGATCATACCAATGACTTTATAGAAACGTAAATTTTTTAAAAATTCAGACGACATCAACACTATGACAACAAAGATACTTACATGTTTAGCTTGTATGTAAATTGAATATTTATAAAAAAAAACTGACTTGACCAATCAACTTGGTTCTTTAGCTTGAACACTAGACAAGCTCTCAGCACTGGCCCAAAATATTGTGTGGTTAGTTAAGCTAACTTACCAGAGAGTTCGCCACTTGCCTGTGACAGTTTTCAGAAAAAAATAGTTCAACTAACTACTTTTGACCCGATCGTTCATATTCTTTCCTTTCCAAGGTTAAAGATTTGAACAAAAGAAGATGCTGATGACATGCTTCTTCAAATATGCATCGTAGATTGCTGAACAAAAAGTATCAACATTCGTCTCCACTTGATCTAAATTGTGCTGACTTTAGAAAGATGCTCCGTGCGTCAACTTCCGAATAGGTAAAATTATTTTTATCTTCTGCAACTGCTACAGTTTATCATAACTATATATTTTATTTTTTTCATCGATTTTGTTAGTTATCGTTATTTTTATGTAATTTAAGTTTTTTATCTTTGTAGCCTAAAGTAATTTTATTTAAGTAATACTTAAAGACATAATTTTTAGAAACAAGTATATAGATCATAACTTAATCGTTAAAAAATGTTTTGTTATCATAATACAAGGTTGCAGAATTCATTTGAATATTTGTAATAAAGCGTCTGATTTAAAAATAATAAAATTGATTCGTCCAACTGTCGGTAAGGGGACCCGGCTACCAGTAAAATTCTTACAACTATTAATATTGATAACATTATTATAATAATATACGAAACTTAGAATTGGAATATCATAAATTTCTATGAGAACTCAGGGCGGTTTGTGTAACTTCTTGCTTGCATTTTATAAGTATCTGGACAAATACACCTATGTCTTGAGACACCAGAAGATGCCTTTAAGTCGGGACATGATTCGTCTAGATTTATTAAGAAGAAGAGAGAGATGTTACACAATACGGTCCCAGTGATTTAAAAACAGAATAACTTATGCAACTGCTTCGGCATTCTCTTACTATTTGTACAAGTTATGTAAAGCAAAAAAAAAATGTTAGCGCAAGCAAACCTAAACATAACCCATAACTTTTTTTCTTCATTGACAGAAAAAAAATGTTATAGCGTCTTTATGGGTTCATCTAGAGGTTGAATAATTTAATTAACAAAGTTCAATAACTTTGGATCCTGCATTTTGTTCTCTTGACAGATTACTGACAAGGCTTTTCAAATATAAAATAATATTATTCTGATATTATTCTCTTGCAGTTTCCTCAAAAAAATGCGATGATATATTTTTTCACATAAAGGATAATATTTACACTTTACTGGAGCGGTAGTATTAAGTCAAAAATATTAGATTGGTAATAATGTTGATATGAATGATTTGCTGCGTCACATCAATATAAATTAATGAAATGCAACAAGGTATACTACAGCAGAAGAAACAAAAACTTTAATAAGCTCGTTAGCTAATAAGTGTCAACACTTGACGTGAGAGCCACTGACTTTTTTCCCTAGTCGTCGCGAAAAATTATTTTACACTACAATTTTTTTTTTTCACCACCACCCCCAGCATCGATACGACCGCTCTACTTCAGTATTACTATTTAAACTAAAAATACTGTTACCTAATAACCTGCATTGCTGAATTTTTTTGAATTTAAATTAATTAAGATACTATCTGTGACAGATAATATCTGATAAACTGGAGTCATTAATGCTTTGTATTTTGATTACTTAGTATATTACTTATAACAAAATATATGTAACCTGATGACTTAGAGCGCTAAGATTCCTCACGTTTCAATTGATGACTGTAGTATTTATTAGGATCAAACTAAATGTGACCGGCTGTACGTCTAATATTTTTGAGAAAATTAGAACACTTTTTCACCTTGAATACGGATAAAAATTTACAATTTAAATGAATGTTTGCATCATTCAAAAAGTTTGTATAAATTGCTACAGTATTTCAGGTAAATTTGTATTGAATATCTGATGTCTTAACATACTCTTACTTCACGAAAACCAACTAATTATCTATGTATTATCTTAAAATGTCTTATCTATGTCCTCGTCCGACATAAAAAGAGAATATTAAGGGAAAATATACTTAATTTATACCGACGTAGCGTGCACGCTCAATATATCTTTAGCTATCATTAAAAAATTTGCATACTCACTAAAATGCAACCTCCATCAGTTCAAAACATTCCCATCCCTTAAACCTTTTTTTCCGCATAGTAATTTTCAACTCGGCTGCCAACGGTTTGTTTGCATCATCTAAATCATCTTTGTTCTCATCATTATGATACGATTCTAAATCTAACTTTAAACCGACTGAGCTTTTACTTTTCTTAAGAGTTTTTTCGATTGTGTGTGTTGGCGAGTGATACAGATTTTTAGAAACTTTTTTATACTATTTTGTAGCCTCTTATTTCTTTCCTCGACCCCGAGGCGTTGCATTAAAGTAACCTATTTTATGATGAGGATCCAACATAAATCATATGCAATTAATCCAATTACATATTTTGTAATGTCTTAAAAGTTTGGACCGACCCACTTGAAGGGCAACAACAAAAGTCTTATTATCAACAGTTTGATTCTGATTATTATTTAAATATTTGATCATAAGTAGAATTTTATCTGAGAATCGATTAAACGCTACTATTACAGAAGGTAAAGTTATACCATCTTCAGATAATAATTTTGATACATATGTAAATGATCTTGAAAATTCAATGATAGTCTCTACTTTTGTCCGTACTTGCTTCGTAATTTGATATTTTGTCAACTCAAGAAAACAGTGCCAAAGCTTGGCTAGAGCACATTTTCTGCTGCTGAGGTACTTAAAGCATATGTAACGTGCTATCCTAGCAAATACGGCGATTCAATGATGGTATTATTGAAGCTGTTTCTGGCTCTGTCATTTTACATGATAACCGCGACGTTATCCCTAACTTTTCCGATTTTTTTTATATCTAATATTATGGATAAAATTAAAAATACCTATCCAAGGTTCATCTTCTTTTTCTTCTTCTCCTTTTCTCATTTCTTCTTCGTCGTCGTCTTCTTTTTCTTCTCCTTCTTCGATTTATTTTTCTTCTTCATCAGATTTTTGTCAGTCTTCAGTGTTAAACTTAATATTGTACAAGTGTATTTTGATTTTATTTCAAATTTCTTGAACTCCTAAATTCAAGATATAAGCAAAACAGTCAAAATAGTAGTCTTTAACAATGACTGATATTTTTTCTTTCTTTGATAGCAATTTTAGCTCAATAATAAATGTAGTGTTTAGAATACATTATCAAGTGTAGTTTTCCAAAATCAACTTAATATTTTGCAGGCGATTGAAAAATTGAGCACATATCTTTTTCCATCATCTCTTAAATTTGAAGGGACCAAATTAAAGATATGTAAATTGTAATTTGAACAATTATTAACGACATGTGCAGATATTTCACAGTCTCTCTATTTTTTGTAGTCCAGCCAACAACGTTGGGAGATACTTCAAAGTTTTTTTTGGAGAATATGTCACTAAAATTTTGTTGATCCAAGGAGTATTCTGTCATGGTTTGATATTGTAAAGCATACAGTTGAAGAGTTTCGACTTTTGAATTCAACCTTTTAACTACGCCTTCTGTAAGTTTATTATTCAGAAAATTTAATGGAACGATTTTGTATGATATCCTAAGAGGAATTTAACTTTTTAAATCTGTTTCTTGAATTGGCATCTGCAAAATGCGCTATATGAATTAATTAAGTTTTATCATAAAAATAGATGGATGTACAATTTTTTTTACTGGATACCAATATATTAATATAAATCTAAAACATTTAGTTTAAAGGCATATTCATGTTGATAAATATAATCAAGTGTGTATGCATCACCCACACCACACATGTACGCTACGTATTGGATGTCATAATGCGTAGCTTGATATTGTAAAAAAAAACCTTTTTGTATTATAATACTTTCGTTTACAATAGTATACTACTCATCTAGGGAGGACAAGTAAAGAATGTCCCAGAACCCAGGCATTTGACGCCTAAGGCGTAGCTAAGGGTGATAAGCATGCGTTCTAAGGCATTCATCATTTTCTTCCGTGGGTTGTATACGATTTTTCACCAATCCTGCACCGGGAGAGGAAATTTTCTTTCCGCTTCGTGAAAAAAAAGTTTCTACTTTCGGCGCAGTACGGTGTAAAATTATTTAGTGTGTTTTAACTTGTTGGAAGTGAGCATTGTTTTTGCCTTTGTCTTGGTCCGTTCAAAGTAAATAATACAATTATCTTTATGTTCGTTTCAAAGATGCTTCATGTGTCCACTTACATATTTTCATTTTTTATTTGATAAAATTTATTTATACCATTTATTAACAGTTGGAGCATATAGCAACAGTTTTATTGTTATCAGTTAAAATTTTTGAAAATTTTTATATTTGATCAAAATCAAGTCTGACTTGACTGTATCACTTTAATGAAAATGTATGCTTACTTTTTAACGGCTTGCGCCCGAATGTAAGTTCACGTGATTCTATATACAGTCATGTCAATATAAGCTAAAGAATTATCTCTATTTTGTATTGTGAATGAATACCAAAACTCTCGAAATAGCGGTGGCTTACAACATTACAAATTTCATAGCGGCCAATGTAGTCTCAAAAAATCAAATAAAGAAGTAGATGCATAAATATTTTTGAAATTTTCTAATTAAATATATTTGATACATTTATTCTGATATTCTCACAGATACAAAAAAAATATTTTTTTAAGAATAGACAATACTATTTGAAGTCTTGATCATGTCTTAGTCTCGCAAGATTATTAAAATTTTGGTATTGTCTTAGTTTGCCGTAATTCAAAACAAGGCCAAGACAAATACAAGTCTTACGACTTGCAATGCTCTAATATTTACTTATGATGGTTTACAAACATTACTGGAAGTTAAACTACTGTGTGGCCTCCCATAGCGCTTAAAGTTTTTTCTACAGAGTATATAGCATTGTCATTTCCAACGAAATCTATCAAATATTATTATCTATTTATTTTTAATAATTTTACCCTGTTAGTAGCTTTACCTTTGTATTTTAAATTAAATTTTTCAATCAATCCTAATAATTTTCAGTATGTTCTAAAAGATGGCTAATAATATATTTCAGTACCCCAAAAATAAAAAGATAAAGCAGTGTACCCTGAACACTGCCTACACGCTTACTATCAATGTCCCTTCAACAACGATTGTGGTAACAAGTATTCATTTCGCAATTATCTTTGACTCATCTAATCCTGAAAAAAATTTTTTACCTATTATTATGCTGTAATCTTCGTTCTAAAATTTCCATCAGGAATAATACTAATAATTCTTACAGGTAAATAAAAAGCAGGTCTTGACCCACCTCCAGTACATACTGTGCAGAAGCTTCATAAGTAGAAATTGAACAATTGTTTTTATTATATAAATTTTTTGGCCGCATCCGTACTTAATGGTCTTGATGCAGATATTTTGCTTGCTTTAGCTGCTATTATATTACCTCTTTATTGCTACTCTCTCAACTGTAATTCCTTTAAAATGTAGCATGCACGTTCATATTAATAATCTAATTTCTTTTCATGTTTATATTGTTTTTTCGCTGTTTGCTTGCCTCTATTAGCGTTATGATGGCCTTTGTTTCTTATTTCGCAAAAAGCAGCAGACAAGGACTTATCACCTAGATGGAAAATAGAGTAAGTTTACTCCATGATGTACTGTTAATATTATAATGGATAAAGGAATGATTCTTACCGTGACAAGAAAATACCGTCATTAAGTCAGAAATTTTGCATCAAAATGCTGCACGTCAATAAGCGTTTTAAATAGATAAATACGTAGATAAATACGTGCCTTGTGCTATCAAAACTCCAACTACTTTAAAACACTGTATCGAATGTCTTGCTGCATATATTGTGTACGTACATACCAAAAATATATTTCTGCTTATAATAACAGGTACATAAATAAGTCAATCACAGCACTTACAGCAATTGCAGCAAATAATCGACGCTTTATACATGGAATAAACGCATGCCAAGAGGACTGAAAGCTACAACTATACATATATAAGCATCGTCGGCAGTGAGTCATTTTTGGTGCCTTGCCCTAAGAATGAGATTTTATAGATTTTTATGATAATTTTTTTAATTATCTATTACGTGTCTATATAAAGTTTTTAATAATAAAAAGAAATCGTATGTCACCTTTTGGTGAAAAAAATTCCCAGAATCTAGTAAAATCAGATATGCGTTTATGTCTAATAACTGGTGTCCTATAGAAGCAGTTATGACTTTCTGCTCTGTTTTCAAGATCGCTCGCTAAAAAACTTTTAGTAACTTTATAAAAACGTTTACCCGATAATTTAAAGTCTTGTAAATGTTTTGGTCGATTGTAAAAAAAGCTTGTATGTTTTGTTTTATCAGTAATTTGAGTCAACAGATGATATAATACGGAAATTAGAGGTCAATGTCATGATATAGTCCACCTATCATACACAACCGATGCTGCCCTCCAAGCTCATAGCATCATAGTTCTCTTTGCTCAAGGAAGATTTCTTATATTAATCTCTGAAAGGTTACACAAAAACTGGTGTGGATGACTTCTATTTTTTAACACAAGATATCAACACGATTAGACCAAAAGAGAAATGAGGTAGGGTTAGCTCTGCCCGTGCCGAAGTTGTTTCTTGGCTGACTCAAGCAGCCCCTTTCAAGCTATCCTTACTTGAGAGGCAAGCAGATACTGCTTGTCAGTGTCGGTCAAACGTGTTGCTTTGTTGTAAGACCGTCATGTTTTCTCGGGGTAGCCATGCAGTATCTGCTTGGCTCTCAAGTGAGGATAGCTTGAGAGTGGCTGCTTGGATCAGCCAAGCAAGAACGGTGGCACGAGCTGAGATAAACCTACCTTACTTTTCTTCCAGTGTACAAAACTGGAATATTCTACACAGATTTACTTGCCGTGAATCGTGAAGGTATCATTGGTCACGCAATCCTTGGCAATGTAGATTTCTCAAGCCAAACAGTGGTAATTATTATCTTGCAAGTCGAATTTTAAAACAATAATAGTTAGAGTCATAAAGTTATTCGTTATCCAATGTAATTGTTCGATTATTAAAAAAAAGTCACATGAATCAGGTTCAAACTTATAAAAGTGATTTTTGTCTCACGATCAATTGTATTTTGCAATATCCAGTTTTGTAAATGCCGGGAACATGTTTATGTGAAACAATTTAGAAAGTTCCCCTAAAATAAAAATAGCATCGTTAAGAAAGAAGTTTTTTATATTTTTCAATAATATAGTAACAATATCTTAATAATTTAATGTCAAACAATAATATATTTATTCTATCCTGAAAGGGCCTCTTTAAGGTGACGAAAAATTAAGAATAAGTATCATTGAATAAAGAATATGCAATTCAATTGTGGCTTTTTTTTTTCATTGCAATTACTTTTTGATGGAGTGAGATTGGACGTATAATCGTGAAAATTTTCTAAGTTAATAAAATTTCTATATCTTTTATATGTCTGCCTACTTATCAATATTTGTACTTGTAAATGCACAACAACACATAGAATTTTAAGACGTAGCATATCTTTCTTAACGTCGTGCATCGATGGTAACGCCGAATAGCTTGCATACACTTCTGTATATATTTTGAACATTCACATGATTTTTTTGTTATTTTTCACGTTTCTTAAAAATTTATACATTTTTGGTTCCTAAATTTTTGTTTTCTTTCTTGAGCCATTCATTCTGAGGAGAATGCTTGGCTGTTTTTTATCGCATACAGGCTATATAACTCCCTTATTTGACCCAAATAAAATGATATAATATAAAAAGTTTGCCCTTCTGCGCGCTCTACGCGTAAATAATCTCTAAACGGATCAGATATGACTATACGGCACATTTGCGATTCGTTTACGTTGCCAAAGCCATGTACGGGCCAAGTGACATTTATCTGCAGTCTGTCTACCATCCGTCGTCAGATAAGTGTATGGACCGTACCCGGTATTATCAGTGCATTCTACCACCCGTGTCCTGTCCATACATGGGAGTTAATGTATAATCGTTTTATGTATTGCTGTTATTTACTGCTTTGCATTGTGCTGTGCGTTACATGTTATCAATACAATGTAACATTATTGGTTTAATATCTTGATAACTCAAAATACATGTCATCATACCGTAGTAAAAATAAACGTTATCATCTTAGGCTAGAAAATTTTGGGTTAAGTATTTTTTTCAAGAATAACTTTGCACTTTTTTACCGCTTTTTCTTACGTTTACTCTTTAAAAGAAAACAATTTTCTTCACAATTAGCCCTTTTCATTACTATTTCTCAGCCTATTTTTTTTTTTGTGTAACTCTGTGTGTGATACCTTTTTATTAGGTTATGGTTTATCTTAAATCCAATACAAGCAAAAGCTTGATTCTGTATTCATACAGCTATATGTTAGAATAGTTCCATAATGAATCCTTTCCCATAAACTTAAGATACCTGATGGTTAAGAAAAAAAAAGTGTGGGTCTGGGGACCCCCGGCAGAAGTGAAACTTCAAAAAAAAACCGTACTGAAGTTGATATTATTGAAATTGGCTATTACAAATATGCTGATGTAAATATTTGTATAATAATGGTGTAAAATCAAAAATATAAGTCAAAAGAGTAAAATAGAGCATAAATCGTTAATTTATTTTTAGTTATAACAGAGTTAGCTGTCGATTAAACAATAACATTGAGAAGCCGAACACTAATTATTGTTTTGTATATTGATGTGATTCTTCGTCATTAAATTCAATAAATGATGTAATAGGCTTATGGTAACTAAAATACGAAACGAATGTTTTTGATGTAATTTTATCAATATATCTAGAAAAAACAGCATCTATAGTAGTTCTGTACTTCGTTGTCGACTCTTTTGGATCATTGTTCATTTGTAATTGAATTTCTGTTGACAAAAAGCGTATTAAAGGTAAAGAATCTTAAGATGCAAAATTGACATTAAAGTCTCCAGCTAAAATCATGGGCAATGTATGTAAATTTTCATGTAATAACTGTGAACCTCGAAGAGTGAAAGGAAGTAATCTTCTATGTATACGACGCATGTACGTAACCACGTGTTGCCGAATAGTTAGCGCTCACAAAGCCAACAGTGGAGAATGAGTGAATGAGATAGGCAGCAAGAAAGAAAGGACATATATGTATAGTATACAGCTGAATTATAGCAGACTACGCTGCCGCCGCCACTGCCAGGGGCCTAATTCACTAAGCGTGTCGATCTTTGTCGATATAACACTAACGGAGCCTTCTGATTGGTCGAGGAGGGCTTATCCCCTTTATATTTCTTGTGCCACTTGTGTCACAGTAACACAATAATGAATCAATGCCCATTTTTGTTTTTGGCAATTGATACACGATTGGACCAATTATAAATGTGTGATACAGTAAGCACCGACTCTGATCAACCAATCAGAAGGCTGTTTTAGCCTTAAATCGACACTTACATGATACGCATAGTGAATCAGGCCCCTGGCCGCTGCATAGTGCATAAGGGCAGTGAGAGAGACAGAGATGAGAAAAGCGAGCCAGAGCTGTATAG
>JAPYYV010002957.1:0-19413 GCA_030522625.1 Copidosoma aretas
AAAGTTATGTGTTTTTTGATTTGTATAGCCTGATGAGGCTGGCACATCTAGCCAGCAAAACGTTGCTAAATAAACTGCGAGAAATTTTAATGCTCATGTTGTATTTATTTTCTTAACCTTGCCTCCAACGGATCACTGATCAATACTATTAACTGATATCTTCTTGGTCTTCACTTATTTGAGCAAAATGTTAATAGTGCTAGATATTTGGAATGAATCAGGGACTATTTGCCAGAGCTGTCAGAAGATCTTAATTTGGAAACAAGACGAAGAATGTGGTTTTAGCAAGACGGTGCAGCACCACATTTTGCACATATTGTACGTATCTTTTTAAATCAAAATTGTGATGGCAGATATATTAGCAGAGGAGGTCCAGTTAACTGGCCACAAAACTCGTCTGACTTAACATCTTTAGATTTCTACTTATAAAGTTATTTGCAAAATTTGATTTACCAACGTCAGCCCATAAATAGAGAAGATATGCAAAACCGCATTCGTAAAGCATGCGCTGCAATTCCAATACGAACTTTGCTTAACACCGTACGTCATTTTCGCAGGCGTCTTACCTTGGGCTTGCAAATGAACGGAGCAACTTTGAAAATTTGCTCCGTGGTTGAGGAAATGACAGTAATAAGCAATCACTGTTCTTATTTCAACTGATTGTAAGAGGTAAGGGGACTCACGGTAAATAAGCACCCTAAGCGTAAGAGGCAAGAAGACTAACGGTTAATAGGCGCCCAAAATGTAAGGGGCAGTAGAACTAACGGTAAAAAAGCCACCTAAAGAAAATATTCCTTACTACGTCCATGCCTTTGTTTCTAGGTAACGCTTAATGTAAGGGTACTTATCAGTATAATTTTCTTGTACGAAATATTCAGTTTTTATGGGTTTTTTATATGTATATATAAATGTATGGGTGTCTAATACATACAAAAAGTGAGTAGCTACAACATTTTGGATCATAGATTCATGTAGGTTATGCTTTAAGAAACAAAATTAGCCTAAATATGCTGAGGTAACGTGAAAATTCGTGTAACGCATAAATTTTGATGATTTTTCGGCCTTTCCAGACCACTATAGTGGCGGCACGCTGCCGCCGCTGGCCGTCAAGACAGCCACGCGTGGCCGTAGCAGAATCTTGTTTGGCACGTTTAAAGTCAGTAGCACTTGCAGATGTGTCATTATCTCGGCTTTCCGTGCACGTACAAAAATCGCTTTGTAACTGATTGGGGACCTTGACAAGATAGGAATAATTTTATACTCTATTTTATCTAACATTGCATAATATGCGCTCTATGCCGTGATTAAATGCATCATCTATCTTTGCTCGCAAAAATTGTTCACTTTTCTTGCTATCTCACTACATTATACTTGCGTTGCTTACCGTAACTCTTCTTCTTAGCTGTAACAATACTTTTATAAAGTATAGCAGTAAAATAAAAATATGATATCTACATACATATATGATTATCTTATAGATTCACTGCAATGATTTATTAGTTACATCTTCATTCTTCTATTTTACGACATTCACTTTAAGATTTTTCGCATAAAAGGATCTTTGTGCCTCGAATTCGGTTTTTGTTTAGTCATGGCTCGGTATTACACACTGTAACTAAGCTCTATGAGCCCGTTATTTTTGAAAGTGTCGGTCAGTTACGTATATTTTGTTTAAGTAACAGAAGTAAATGGGTAAAATAAATGTTATTTATATTTTTTAGAAGATAAAAACGCTATTTTCTCCTATATTAGCTGATACTGCAGCGTGACCTTAACCAACTTACGACTATAACCTAATCCGAACACGTGGATCTTACGAACAGTACTGCAAGTTCAATGAATTCCTTGTTTACAGTTGACAGAAAAGCGGGTTAGTGGCATTCATATTTCGACTGCACTAAGTTCAAATTATTATTTTTGATATTTACATCATTGCTCGGTATGTTTTTACTAACGATTTAACCAACATATATAATATTCAGAAAGTAATATTGTGGTATCATAGTCGCAGGCGTTGTTAAAGTTACAAGTCATTTTACAAATACAATATTTGATAAAAATAAATTATCATCTTTTTTATTCTTGTCGTTAATGTTATGTCCAGGATAAAAAAAAAAAATTATTACTGAAACCGTTTATAAACCCTATATATCGGCAACTTGTACTTTATGATATTTTGCATATAATAATAAAAGAATAAGATTTTAATATGCACTTAATTTTAGAATTTCTGTATCTGCTATGATAGTTTCCCGCTCGAAAATGTTCATCGGAGATAGTAACAAAGATATCAAATTATTGTTCTTAGTAATAGTTATTTACTAACAATAATTTTTTCTGTAAGATGTTCAGCAAGTCCACTATGTGACAAAAGCATCGACGGCATACAGAGAATTTCTACTCTTAAAGGTACGGCAGTGCAATCCATAATTGCAGTCAGTAAGTAACGTAAGGATGAAAGGTGGAAAATGTGGAGTAATGTAAAGTGTCAAACAGTGCACCATTTCTTCCATTTTCTGTACGTCAGGCACTCTAGCATCGTCATTGCTGCAAAAGCATCCATAGTTATCATCAGAGATAATCAAGGGCGTTCGGTTAAAGCACGTATGTTTATTTTTCATCGCATTACTTTTTTCGCAGTAAAGATATATTAGTATTGCAAAACCAACCAAACAGCACAGTTATGAACGAAGATATACAAGATTGTATACTTAAAGATCTTCAATCTCGCTGAAAAGGTGAATTTCGTAAAACTCTTGGAGCTCGTTTACATATAGTAATCAGTAGATTATTTAAAAGATGCGAAGGCTATAAATTATCGTCGAGGCTTTGCTATGTTCTATAATCACCAAAGGACTAACACGAAGGGCAAGCTTTGCCATTGAGTAGACCTCTGTTGTTCTTTTTTTAATTTGTATAAATGTTTTCACAGAATTTTTAAATTTATGATATAGGTCAAAATTTCAATATTGTGATCATTGCTCACGCTATAGGTGTTAGTAAATAATGTTAATATAAATAACTGTTCTATCTATTAATTTAGTCCTATAGTATTAAAAGCTTGGATGAATACAAATTTGTTCCCGTCCTACTTTATGCAAAATGCAGTAAATATATATATTTAAAAAAGAATTTATATATTATTTTATTTCAAAACAACAACAAAAATACATCAATGGCATAAACAGGCAAATATTAGATTGTATCTGTTTTTATTCCTAAATATATAACAAGTCATGGGACGTTTATATTGACATTATACTTAAACAAATTTTAAATATCTATTTTTAGAGCTCGTAAATAGTTACAAAAAATAAAAAGTAGCAGATTCGATTATACGGGATAAAGCTTTGATGTTTCTCAAAGAACGAAAAATAATTGTTAACAGAACTTTACAATATCAGTGTAACAATAACAAAGTTATTATGAATAAATAAACACTTTTAGGTAGAGACTTTCGTCGGTTTCCACTTGTCTTAACGACAGTAACAGACGTAAAAAAAATTTTGAAATCATTTAATCTCTACATGTACAGCCAATTTTAAATATATCAAAATATCATATTGATATGCGGTAAGTAGACTAAAGTTTCTTGAAATTATTATCAAAAATTGGAGATATACATATTTTAACTCATGACATTCGATTTTATTTGATAGTAACACAAGAATATTCAAAAATATTCGGATATTTTCTAAATTCAGCAAAAAATAGAGCAATATTAACAACTGACCATTAAAAATATTTTTGTGTTTATGTGATATAATGGACTATGGAAAGAATTGTGAATCATTGTAGTATAGACTTATAAATGTAATGATATTTGTATTAATTTGCCAATAGAGTTATTATAGAACATATAAGAATCTCTTTCAACAAGAAAGCTAAATTTGAAGATAACAGCTATAATGATGTTATTACAAAAGTAAAGTATTAGTAATAAACTGTGCAATATAACAGGATCAAAAAGAATCAATCTCACTATATTCAATATAGAAGTGGAAATCATTGCAGGTGTAAAAATTGGAAACAAAGTGTTCATTCTAAGAATCACATTATGTTCTGAAAAAAGCTCTTCAACCGCTAATGAACCGTACAAGCAATTCTACACGACAACCTCAGAGGGTGTAAAATAGTCAGTATGATTTTATACGATAGTTTTAAAATGTGTGTAGATGGTTAAATAGATTCTACACAAGTTTTTGGACAGAAAATATTCAATATGTATGTGTAAAATGGGAAGCCTAATCCTGTACAATTTTTATAATTGTGTAGAATTGCGCTAGTGTTCTCCGCAGTAGAAATCACATGAAAAAGGAACTTTCAGAGGCATTCTTCGTACTTGTTTTGGGTAAGTAATATATTGCAAATACATTATTCACACGTATGTCATAAAAAATAGATTCTATTTGAAGGTTACACATACTTTTTCCAAAAATAATAGCATATAAATGATCATACATACATCTATTCCATGGGAGACTATTGTTTCCATCTCTCCAAATGTTTGGAACATACAATTTAAAATTTTTTCTACCTTGGGCCTTTTTGGATCCCAGTCACACCCTCAGTAAGAAGAATATCACTCGTAACTTCTTTACGAATAGCTTCTTACGAACCTTGTTACGTGCCGTAAACTTCTCGGTTCGCAAATGGAAGCCTTTTCAATCTTGTATATAAACTACTATAATATAATATTGCTGTATTTTGTCTGTCATAATTGATAGTTGTAAAAGGTATACAAATTAATAAAATATAGTATATATCTTACCAAGGGCGCAAGTAGATACGACATGCGCAACTAAAAAGTGCCGTTTTGTATGTTTGTGCTCAAGTTGAGAACATTTTTTGCACCGAGGGCTTAAAGTGCTGGTATGCGCCCGTGAGCCTACTTGGGACCCTGTAATAGTACATTTCGCCACTAGGGCACAAAGTACAAACATGAGCACCCGGAGGTTGCGGTTGGTGTACGTTTGTGCCCGAGTCGCGCATATTGTTTTTCTTACTCAGGGCGCAAAGTGCAATTTAGGCTCCGTGGGCACGCTTCGGGCCCACGCAATTACCTTAGGCCCTAGGGCAGAAAGTAATTAGCGGGCTCAAAGTGCGCCCATGGGCACAAAACCGCACTTTCTGCCCTCGGTAAGAAAAACATCGCTCGAACCTTGGGCACAAACATACAAAAACCGCGCTCCCCAGGCGCACATTTTGTATTATCTGCCCATGGTACGAAATATACTATTGCGCCCACGCAAATCACTTTGTCCGAGGTGAGAATAGTAGTTCTCGTCACAAATGTGTATCTCTTCAGGGGTGGTATTCCGTAACTTTTACACTACACTGGGTGTGGGTACACTACACCATACACTACGCCAGCGCTGGGTTGCTCGACTACCTTTCATCTTAAATGCAGCGTAAGACGTCTTTAAGCTTGAAAACGGATGCCCAGTAAAGCTATACCAAGCGCTAGCGTAGTGTACTCAGCGTACCCAGCGTAGTGCAAAAGTTATGAAATACTACCCCAGGGCGGTCCCTGGGCCCAAGGGCGCTCACGAAGCAGGGATCGCCCTAATAAAATGCACGATTCTGACGGAAGCTACTGTTTTATTCTTATTTTACAATGGAAGGTTTGCCCGCGTAAAAAAATGTTAAACTGGCTTCATACAGACTGTACATGATATGAGTTCGGTAAAGAATTCAATACAATATTTCCTTTGTCCCGATTATGGTCTGGCAAGTAGAAACGTAAAAATTTGCAAGTGAAAAATGTGTATGAAAAAAAAGCTTTATTAGAAACACAAAAATCTACATATCATCGGTTTATTATCTTTATCGAGGTAAAAAGCGGTAAATGGATGGAGTAACTAAAAGTAATGGTAAAGAAATGGAAATGACAAGGAATTGTGCCCACAAATTTGCAGCCGGTTTGAATTTTTACAAGTTCTTTAATTGAAATTCCATTTTTTTTCGAACAAAATGATGAAAATTTATCGGTGTACCTTCTATTTACAGTTTGTGTTAAATTTAAATAAAATGTTTTTAACATTTTTATTTAACCAATATTTCGTACAATCTTTCAAAGGTCTTTACAAAAATGTATCAATGCTATGGAGGTTAAGATAAAAACAAACCCAGCTTATTTACAATACATCATATTTTTATTCAAAATATTGTAAAGCGCTTGATTTTCCTATTCTTACAATACAACAAATGAGTACTAAAATACTTATGAATATGCACAATCCAATTTTGACACAAACAATTATGTGTTGAGAACCGGAAACTACATCGTTTAGTTGATTACTGCACCTTTTTTAAGACTTACTTCATACTCAATTACAATAACAGCGTCGGTTGGCAGTGGTGCAATAAAACAAATTTAATTGTTAACTTGAGCCATTTTTTGTATTTTTATCTCAATAAAAATTATTACTTTAAATCCGGCATCAAATGAAGTGGCAGCCACGAGGATACCTGTGCTCGTAAGTAAGGACACTTCACCCCTAATTCTTTCCTATTGGCATATATTTAGTTTCGACATTTCTGGCAAGCACGATGTTTACAGGGCCTTATTATCAAAACATGCTGTCGACTGTAACAGCATGTTGAGCCTATTGCAGATAAATGGTTATTATACATAATTAGTACGACATTGAAACTTAGATGATGATGTTATGTGGGCTGCAAACGATCACTACAATTCTTAATAATCAACAGCCTTCAATGCTTATAATTGAATAATTTTACGCTACTGTAATTGCACAGGAATTGTCTGATTTATAATGTTATTCTTGTTGTATAATAATTCGTATTACATGGATGGCTACTGTTTTAAAATCGCTGAAATTTTTTGTTAGCCATTAAACGACTTGACAAAATTTTTGCATCTTTATTTTCTAGTTTATAGCTTACGTAATTATTGTGTGCGAGAAATCACAATTCCTCGATTTATTTCACTTTATATGATAAACAAACTTACAGCCTGTTTTGCCACCACTTTTTGTCGTCTCCTCTTTTTCAGCCTTAACTGCCGGGAACCTGCAAATCAATCATAATTATCTTTCATTACTCAATTGCTCTGTTTCATTCGATTTGAATATTATTAGTAATAGTTCGTATGAACGTACAGCTAGCTAAAGTTTGTGGTTCATTCTGATTTGTTGAATGCTGCTGCGCGTTATTGAGTGGCACCGGTTGCTCTAGCAATTGTAATTGCCATGGGCTGTTCAAAACATTACAAATGATTTGGTTCGATTGCCTTTATTCAGGACTTATAACAACGTCCATACATTCGTAGATTTCTTTAAACTCAAAGATATGGTCGGCAACGATTTCATTACTGATATTTGGAACATTAGGCATACGTTCATCTGCGTCTATAGGAAAAGATCGTGATGGTCATTTGGGTACATTCACTCATAGATTCTGCAATAGCCAAGTCCTTAGGAATCTGAAAGGGTTGGCAGGTCTATATAACGCTAATCAATATTTTTATTATCCATTAACAGACCTTGTGAATAATTACTTCTATGGAAATCGTACTAACAAATTTGATAATAAAACAGTTTAAAACACTTCACAATATATTAAATGTCCAGCCTACATTTATCGATCCGTTAAAGTGTACATTCATACGTATTGTAGAGCAGCTTATACTTTAGTCTTAAAATGATTTTACAAAGTGCTTCATCTCTTCTTTTAACTATATAACTGTATGCAAAATCAAAAGAATGAGATTTACTAATACAAGTACTTTTTGGTCTGAAAAAGTTGACAATTTTTCCTATTGGTAGTCATCAAGTGAAACTTTTTCCAGCTGACTTAAGGATTTAGCAAAGTCAGTATTTTTCTACAAAGTCATTGTTCTTTTACATAATAAGGAACGTGCAATATTTAGCAGCGGTTTTTTAAAATTCATTTTCATGAATTTGAAGAAAAAAAATGTGAGAATTGTATAAAAGGAAATTTTGTGCCTGTCGAACTTGAGAAACATAAGTTAAATTCTTTTTCTATACGTAACCTTACTTCTAAGCATCCCAGACAAGAACACTAGGAGATAAAATTTGTTCAGAATGCAATTGCTGTCCAAAAGAATGACTGCAAAAGCCAGTAATGGTCAGGAAAATAGTTCATTTTTGGCGCTGGATCTTCGACAATACAAACATTGCATTTTTTAAACCTTTGTATGATCATGATTAGGGAACTCAATAAAGTTCAATTTTTAAGTTTTGCAAAAACATTTTTTTAAAACAGATGTAACAAAACGTTTTAAGAAGACGCTTATATGTATGAATAAATGCTCAAAAATTTTGTACGTACACATCAATGAATATTATGCTGGATATTGAAAATTTTTTTGAACAGTTATCAATTTTAAGGTGTCAATCATGCACGCATATTTCTCATCAAAGCAATTATACAAAAAGTATGGGTTTCCTGGATAGTTGTGATCAGTGATAGCCTTAGAGCATATAGACCTGCAGTAAGCCTGCCTGCTTCCGAAGTGTGGCGAGGGTGCGAGAGATAAAGATATAGAAGAGTTGACACCTTTCTCTCTCTTTCTAAACGCTCATTGGTTACCACAAATCCGCTGACTTACAGTAAGAGAGATAAAGGTGTCAACTCTTCTGTATTTTTCTCTCTCGCACCCTCGCCACAGTTTCTTAACATCAGCAGGCTACTGCAGGCTTACTCCAGGTCTATGTGATCTAACGAGGTAGCACTAACATTCACTTTAGAGAAAAGAATTAGTCCACACAATAACGGGTACATGTTATTATTACTACCACCCAAGAAACTTTAACATTTTGATGTCATTTTGGGCGTACAATCCTACTTTTTCAGGTATCAATCTAAAACCTGTAGATTTCTTCCACATTTCGTATGTAGCTTCTCAGACGTGGGTTTATGGATATTCATTTAATAATTCATGAATTTAAAGAGCCTTTTTAATTTGTAGCTCACGAGAAGTAATATTTCCCGAAAATTCTAGATAAAAAAGTTATGAAATGTATGAATGAAATAGCAAGTTTCATAATTAAAAATATGCATTACTTGCCAGTTCTTTCATACAGCTCCAGCTTCCTTATTTGACATTATCCTTCAACATGCTTCGTGATGATCTTAAAGATTATATAAAATTGATTCAATAAATATGTGCAACCTACATTTCAGAAACTAAATATAAAGAGAAAAAAATAAGTCCTACTTGTCAAGGTTGTACTTTTTTTACGTTTATTTTTAAGGTATATCTATACTAATACTTCAATAAGGGTGTACAAAGCCGTATAGGCGTTAGTCCTCTACATTTCTATCGCCTGCCAACTAAGCAGTTACCAACGTCTGGCACAATATAAAAAATACCATCGTCGTCTTTAATAGCCATCCTTGATCTTCCAACATTATTTTCTTCGATTGTATGATTTACGGTTTCAGAATGTTCCAACTCGTCCAATAAAATTTGATATTCACCGTCGACCGAGATTTGCCTGACATGAGGAAACTCAAACAGCTCCAGATCTTCTTTACATTCTTCAAAATCAAATAATTATGAAATTACTTTTTAACAGTGATGTATAATAAATACATTTACACTAACACAAACAACAGATATGAGCAAATTTCTGGAACTTTTAATTTTGAGGTAAAAAAAAGTAGAATCTCTAAATCTTAGGTTACATTCATAAAACTTTGTTTGAAGTCTTATTATTAATCCCAGAAGTAATTAAAACTATTTACATTATTTTTTATAGCATGCTTTAAAAGTTATTAACAATTGTTCAAACAATTAAAAAACTGTTTAATGTCTGTTGGGACAATTTTTTTTCTTGTTATTTCGCTAATGTTAAGAAGAAGAAGTATGTTAGGAATTTTTCTAAAATTGCTTCTAAAAAAAATACGAATTTTTTATATTCCAAAATTGACCATTTTGTCGCACGCTCGTAAAAAAAAAAGTCAGAATTTTCATTCGGACTATTTTATTCCTTGTTGTTTAGCTTATTTTAGAAATAAAACATAGCTTGTTTTTTTTCTGAAGTTGCTTCCTTTAATTTTTATGATTTTTTGTAAAAAAGTACTTTTTACTTTAGCAAACAATACCATCTTTTCAGATGTGTTTCATATGTTGGATCCATTTACCGAACTGGGTATATGTTTTACGCATTGAACTTAGTAATGAACAATATTTTTTGGTACACTTTAACCCAAATTCGTGATGTGCTAGAGAAAACAGTGATTTTTGAAAATCATATTGGTGACCTTGTTTTGCAATTCTGATTTTATTGCAAGCTTCTGTAAGGTAGCACATAAAATTTAAATGCACTGATTTCTTTGTTTTTTTGTGTTGTTTAAGAAAAAAAAGTATTTATCCTGATTAAACAAATGTTCCAAACGTAACAAAAAAAATATTAGGAGATGCCTTTTTAGTGAAAATGTTGGGACACAGCTTTTAGCCTTCACCATTTTTTTTTTCTGTAAGGACCACATGAAAATTCGTGAGTGAATTCTACAAAACTTCTAAACAGTTAGATCTCTGCAAACTTTTGAGTCATTCGGAGCATTGCTCCAAAAGTTATCGCCTTTAAAAAAACGAGTCTTTAAAAAAGACATCTGGACATCTGAAATAGAGCGTTTTTGTCACTTTTTTTCGCTTTAATGTCATCTAATCAAATAATAAAAGCTATAAAATACCTCTTATTCGATTTTTTATCTACAATGAGACCTATACGATGATTCTACTTTTTAAGAGTGGGAAAAAATAGTGATTTGTTCGAATACTGCAACCTAAACAGATATTTTAAAGGTTCCAGAGATTTGCATCACATTACTGATGAATACGTCAAGAGAAACACTTGTAATGCTACGTGCACATTATAATAATTGTTAAATAAAGAAGTGTGCATTGTACAAAAACTCATACCAATGGTCTAAATCAACTTACGATTTTCCTCCTCCTCATCGCTAGAATTTATGATGGCCAAAGTGCGTCTTCTATCACAAGCGTTTAGCCGTACATGGAAATCAGCCCACCGATTTTCTTCTTCCACATTGTATCCTTTTTCGCCATTGTTTTCTAAACAATATTCAGAAGCAGACCGTAATGAATTAAAAAAGGGTGTACAAAAGCATTAGGCTCCCGTAATTATGATAATGGTGGTATTAACAATAACACGTATTATATTTCTTCGCATGTGTAAATACATTTTTAAATATATACTAATTATATGAAACATGTATTAATAATGCATGCCAATATAGCTAGTGTCGAATCAATATATCTTTCAGAAACATTATACCGCTATCTTCACTTGAATCGGCAACTGCAAGTATGCGTTGCCGCCTTGCAGCTACTACAGGTCGATCTGCTCGAAAGCGTCTGTGATCGCGACCGTTCTGATCTTCTCTTTCTAATTCTTCGTCGACGTGAGCGTTTTCTCCGGGTGTAGAAATATAATAACGATCACGACCATGCCTTGGCCCGACGCGACCATTCGGGCCACGAACAGCACAACGGCCACCACGAGCTGGGGCGCGGGCGCTGTTCGCACCACGGCCACCACGACCGGGGTCGCAGGCATCATTACCGTCACGGCTAATTCTGCCACCACGACCACGGCCACGCCCACAGCAACCTCTGAATCGACGACTATCAACTCTGTCAACAAGAGGAATCTGATCGTCTGGTTGTTGCCCCGGCTAATCGTATAGCATTTGTCGAATGATGTTTGCTCTTTCTTCGTTTGGCGCGCCGATTTCATTATCAAATTTACCTAATGTAATCGTTAAATTCCTTACTTAATTCATGTACATGAGCAAATGACCACAAATCATCACATAAAACTTGCTTTTTTGTGTACGCAATTATGTATTTGAACAAAAAAAAAAGATTTAGTACGTCACAGACAAAATATTTGACATGAATTTTTATTATTTCATCTAAAAAAAAACTGCCAAGGATAGAGCATACAACAGTTCCAAAGTAAGGATACGACGCGTCATAATATCATCGCTAATAACTTTTCTACGAGATTACAACGGCACTTAATGCTTAAAGTGCTTTATTTTTGTTATTATTGTTCATATAGAAAAAATAAATACAGAATACCTTCTCCTGGATTAGGTAATAGTACTTGTTGCAAAATTCTGACGTACAGCATACCATCCATCTCTTTCTCAGGGTTAGGGTTTGGTAGAGCTACTCGATGGTACTTTAGTTCTGTAAAAAAATTAAATGATACAGTTTTTTTTTGCAACATATAATTGCTACTTATCACTTACGCATGTCTAGACCATATAATAGTCGCCTTTGCAGCATAGCTGTATTCAAAAAATTCTTCCATTTGTATTCCACAAAAATCAAATTGTTTATATAGTTCTAAAAATTTCTGTTTGAGTGAATCATCGAACGTAATATGCTTACTTTTTTGCATCAACCTCCACTTAAAGCGCAGTCAAATTATGATCATGTTGTATATCTACAAGCCGTCTTCGTATCCTTCGATCGGTTCCATTCCCTACTCTTTGATATTTGATACTATACTCAACCATGATCTCAATAAACTTATCCACAATTTGTAGAAATGGATATTAATAATGATCGCAGTGATTTGTTATTGCGCATTTTTTTTTTACTTACCGAAAAAATCAAAGAGTTCCGGATGATCGTGGAAAATTTTGTGCTAGTTTATGGAACCACTCACAAATATTATTAGTTCTTATTGGCAACAGAAACCCAGAAAAAATCTTACGAAGCGGAAGCCAAGTTTTACGTAGATACGTAATAAAACGTTCGATGCGCGTATCATCGATTTTATCAGCCATTGAGGTCAACACTCGCTGTCCCCTTTGCATCAACTTAGCCGGTAGATATGGTAATGCCATAGCAGTCTCGAGAATACCGACGTATTCAATGTCCGGTATTTTCAGCTTTTGACACCAATGTTTTATCAAAGCCTAGACAGATAATATACAATACACTGATGAAATATTACTTATTACTAATTTGAAAAAGATACCACCAAGTAAAAGCTCTTTCGATTGAAACGAGTACGAAATATGTGCGGTGCCCCAGATTAAAAGAAAATTCATAATTACTCAAACTTTATTTTCTTATACGACTCCATGTTGTACTTGTGCATTGCTCGTGATACATCGTCACTCTAAAATATGCATCATTGAAAATAAATGTTAACCGGTGGATGTTATACCACTGTAACATCCTTAAAAATTATAAAAATACCAATACGTACAAAAACCGAGTTACTGTTAGTGGAAAAAATACCATATGCAAGGGATTCCTTAAAGGAGATTCAATTATATCTTCAAAATGCAGAGAAAGCAGTGAAATTTTTAATAATAACTATTCAGAGGGTCAGAAAACTGTCAGAACTTTCTAAAAATTTCTTACCACAAATTTTGTGTATGGACGAAAATTCAACTCAAACACAATCTCTCAAGGACTCAAATAAGTTCTAGCTTATTTTTCATATGTACAAAATTTTGTGGTAAAACAAATTTAATAATTTCACACGATTTCCTTACGCTCTCAATAGTTATTGTACAAGGTTTCATCGCTTTCTCTGCATTTTGAAAAAATCATTGAACTTCCTAAAAAGTCTAAAAGTAATTTTCACAGATAAAAATTGACAATGACAATCTTATTATTTGTTCATTACCAACATTTGTTACATTTCATTAATTATAATAGAATAAGGTCGATTATTTTAAAAATTCATTGCTGTTTGACAACTAACAATCATCACTATACTATTTGAATAAATTGTAAATTAAATGTCTGTAAGTTTTCAATATTCGAATTATCTCGCATCGAGATATAAGAATAGAGCAAACCAATCACACGTAAACCGATGTCTTGGTGTATCCCACGGTGCTAAAGAGATCGTGACGTGCAGAGGGTCCCTATACGTGGTGATCTCTCTCGCATCATGGAACTTCATTCTGGATCCATTGCGTGCTCTAATCATAGATCTTTGTTAATTCGTCGTTCGATCAAAATTTAAAAACTTTTTCATACTTGTTTCAGATGAAACAAACAGCCTGAGATACGGGCCAAGGTAAACTTTTCGCGGATGGCATTGATGGCCGACTTTTCGAAGTCCATCATAACACTTTTAACGTTGTTTGCAAGCTCCGGAACAACTTTAAATATTTTGTCCCATATGGCTTTGTATACTTTCTCCGTTCTGCGACTACAAAGCACAAAAATAGCTGGAAAACCCTAGAAATAGAAAACCAGTGTTATATTTTGCTCTTAATTACAAATTTTGATAATCAACTCATACTTACCCGATGAAAATTCCTTATATGAATAACATACAATTGTAATATGTTATTTGGACGAATGGGAACGACCTATACGAAGCGTAATATTTCATGCGTATTACAAGCCTTTAATAAACATTGTTCATTGGATTTTCTTACCTGAAACGTCGCATCCATCAGTATTTAGGAGCAGTTGCACAATGGCTCTATCATGGATAAATGGATGAAAATTGCTGCACAGCCACCATCATCAGAGATCGCCATCCCTCGAAATTTATTTTGTAGCGGTGGATAATTATCTATACTCTCGCCTAACCCGCTTAGAGAATTAGGCGTTCTAAGGCGATTTTTTTTACTTTCTCGACGCATTGCTGAATTCATACGATCCAACGTGTAGTAAATTGATGCCTCGGAAAAACTGTTATGACAAAACATTCATCATAAGCATATGGAGATTAAATTATTATCATGTATTCGTCTGTTAACTTTTTGGTTTCAAGAAATATTGAAGTCTTTAAACAAATCAACAAACTGTGATTGTTGATCATAAAAAAACCTTCTTTAAGGAGGTTCAATGATTGAAAACCCTTCATTAATTGGTTTTAATGATTTTCTCAAAATGCATGGAAAGCAATGGAACTATCTACATTAATTTTTCAGAGTGTCAGGCAACTGCGTGAATTTTTTCTATATTTTCTATCACAAAATTTTTTATTGAATAATAAAAGGCCAGAATTTATTAATGTCCTTGAAAGCATGTGTGTGAGTTGAAATTTCATCAATAAAAAAATTTGTGATATAGATTTGAAAAAAAATTTACACAGTTTTTTGATACTCTGAATAGTTATTGTGGAAAATTTCACAGCATTCTCTGCATTTTAAGAAAATGATTGAACATCCTTAAAATATAGTTTCGCATTGTACGAAATTAGTGCTATTTATAGCCGACTAAGACAATCATTCTATTGGATACAAAGTCAAGATTTACATTATATATGAATGATGACGTACATGTAAATTCCATCTAAAGAGGGCTCTTAAGAGAGTAAAGAATATTTCTGCTTTATCAGTTCTTCTTTTTTATCAAAAAAATGCACAATTATACATCAAAACGTATGATCAGTTTTGTGGCTGTGCAATATATTTTTTAAATATTCTTAATCCAATACTAACATTTTGTGGAAAATTCATAGACATCAGTTTTCGACATAAATATGCATCCGGCCAGGGCATTTCCTGAGCCAGACGGCACGCAGTAGGACGAACTTGGGAAATTTGTTATAAATAAGATAGCTCCCGATAAAAAACTCGGATGCTAATGGATTTTTATTTTTTTATTTTGAAGGTTTTGAATCGCAGGGAAAATTGGTCCGAAGTTTTGATACGGCACTGAAGGGGCAGTAAAAATCCCACGAAGAGCCCCAAAATCTTAAAAAACCACTATTGTTTCGCATGAAATTCATATTTTTTACCAGAAATATAATAAAATGATCCCTCAAAGTACAGTATCTTCAGAAAAAAAACATATTGAATTAAAAAAAATGACTGTTTTTGTGCGAGCTCGGTGTATGCTGCACGTGTAGAAAAGGCAACTTTTCAACTGATATTTCAATGCCGGCACTAACTTGCATAAAATTGGATGGTAGAAAACAATCCTTATACCATTACATTATATATATAAAAAATTTTAGGTGACCGGGGAGAAGAAAAGCAGAGGAAATAGTTTCCTTAATCATTAGTGTACTGTTTACATAAAAATACCCATACTTTTGTAATTAATTATAATCATTTGTAATGCATTGAAAGTAATTTTTTTATTGTAATCAATTTTGTCTTGTGAACATGTTACATTTTTTTTCGTTTTTGAGGACTGTAGCATTTATGTAATGTTTTTACACTTTATGTAAGGTAGCTTCTCAGCTGTATGTATATCTCTAAATCAATGTACATTAAGAAAGCTGTCTATTAAAATGCAATAATAAAGAGATACAATTGTATGAAAACAGTACTTCACGGATAAAAAAGCAATTATTTTGTAAAATTGCATGCATGAGTACATAATGTTAAATTGTACGAAAAAATGAGTAGACAAAACATTTTCTTTGATTTTTTTTTCGAATTGTAATTTTTAAAGTCGATTGTGTTCCTTAAACGATTTAAGATAAAGTCCTCGTCACAAATATTAAAAAATAATCGATGTGCTAGCCATACAGATAAATTGTTTCAGAGTCATTGTAGCTAGAGACCCTCCATCCATTATGTGTGGTTTAATATCCTTGAAAAATAATGTATTTGGCAAATTGTAATAAATTTAAATTACTACTTAGCATTATTTATTGTTTTCTTTCAAAACATCAATAAAAATCGCTATTTTAGTTGCGGAGTACATAGATAATTAAATATTATCTTTCATAAATCACAAGCATAATATGAAGTATTTCACAACGCAATTTTGTGAAATACAGCATGCACTGGGTACCTTTTTTTTTTGGTCGGTTGGTCAGTCCGATTCCTCTAGTATGTACATATATATATATAGAGAATATTAATATACTTTATGAAGAAATTGGACCGACCGACTGACCGACCAACCAGAAAAAAAACGTACCGATTATGTATATTTTATTAATTTGTATACTTTTTACAACTTTCAATTATGTCAGACAAAATACAGCAATATTATATTATAGTAGTTTTCATACAAGATTGGAAAGGTTTTCATTTGCGAACCGAGAGGTTTACGGCACGTAACAAAGTTCGTAAGAAGCTATTCGTAAAGAAGTTACGAATGCTATTTTTCTTACTTAGGGTGTGACGGGGTTCCAAAAAGGCCCGAGGTAGGAAAAATTTTAAATTGTAGGTTACAAACATTTAATATCGCAAGACGAAAACAATAGTCTCCGATGGAATACATGTATAGATAATCACTTAAATGCTATGATTTTTGGGAAAAGTATATGTAACCTTCAAATAGCATCTATATTTAATGACATACGTGTGAATAATCTATGTGCAATATATTACTTACCCGAAACAAGTACAAAAAATGCCTCTGAAAGTTCCTTTTTCATGTTATTTCTACTGCGGAGTACACTAGCGCAATTCTACACAATTCTAAAAATTTGTGCAAAATTAGGCTTCCCATTCTACACATACATATTATATATTTTCTGTCCAAAAACTTGTGTAGAATCTATTTGACCATCTACAAACTTTAAAAACTATCGTGTAGAATCATACCGACTATTCTATACACTCTGAAGATGTCGTGTAGAATCGCTTGTACGGTTCAACACTTGTGTTGATCTTATTTTAGGTTTAAAACATATGTAATTAGTTGTGTTGAATGTTTTTGTGATAAAATATCATATGTTTAATTGTATTTGCCCTCCGTACAGAATTTGCTCGTGAAGAACTGACCCTCTGTCCGTTTTTCCATCAATATTACCAGGTCACAAGTTCTATTTTTAGCGTTTATGCGATGCTTTTGTTAAAGCAGCAAGTAATGATAAGCCTAAGCATGTAATCGCACACTTTCGACTCAATAAATGTAAAACAAATAGTTATGTAAGCTTAAGACGAATGGAACGTGCAAAAGAAGCGAGATTTTTATATTGAAATAGTGGGCTCGTACCTCTTATCATCTTATTTAATGGTCTTGCAGTTGTATAGTAATAATTCTTACTGAAAAACATGCTTGCGGATGGCAATCAAATAAAGATATTTGATGATGCTCTTTTCCATCAAGCGGTTTAAGATGTAGTTATTTGATCACTTTTGGACAACTATAGTGGTCCTATATAGAAGAAAATAATTATTGTGAAATAATCTTATTAGTGCAGTCTGCGCGGAGCAAACTACCTTCGTATTTGAAAAAAAAGACCAGTCAGGTTTTTCAAACGCTTTTATCGCCAAAAAATCGTTATTTTTCGTCGTTTATTTTCTCAGCTTGTATAGCTCGTAGAGAATTCGTTTGGGGCTTAAATATTAGCTGTTAATACTGTTATATTGTAAAAAAAATTTCATCGCAAAATAACATTTGGTTTTCGCACAATTTGCGAAAATGTAAAAATAGGTGCTTCGGGAAAACCGGCGGCAATCGGTAAAAAAACATCCTACGAGAATTTACAAAACGGCATTCTTTTCGTTAAAAGTTGCTCTACAACAGCTGCATAATTACAAATCACCTAGAAGCACAGTAGAGTAGTGAAAATGCAAAGAAAATCGAGCAATTTTCTCGCCGAGCGCTCCAACACGGCAGCGGAGGAAGAGTGGCGGCGGAGTGGGGGAACTCTCTCTCGCGCCAGTCTCGCCACTCAGCCGAACGCCGTACAAGTCGAAATGCGGCTTCCCATTTATTTATTTGGACTTGATTGTTAGTTGAGAAACGTAATCTATTAAATATTTATAATTTTGTAAGGATTTTTAATAATAATGTCCAAATTTTTTAAAAATTGTAAATTTTGTCATAATAATATATTTAAATGCCAATACTCAAAATTACATCCTACACATTACTTTAATATTTACCGCATTTACCGCATTTCGACTTCTATGGCGTTCGGCTGAGTGGCGAGACTGGCGCGAGAGAGAGTTCCCCCACTACTCCGCCACCCTCCCTCCACTGCCGTGTTGGAGCACTCAGCGAGAAAATTGCTCGATTTTCTTTGCATTTTTACAGCTCTACCGTGCATTAAGGTGATTTGTAATTATGCAGATATTGTAGAGCAACTCTTAACGAAAAGAATGCCGTTTTTTAAATTGTCGTAGGATGCTTTCTTACCGATTGCCGCCGGCTTTCCCGAAGCACCTATTTTTACATTTTCGCAAATTGTGCGAAAACCAAATGTTATATCGCGATCAAATTTTTTTTACAGTATAACAGTATTAACAGCTATCATTTAAGCCCCTAACGAATTCTTTACGAGCTGTATAAGCTAAGAAAATAAATGACGAAAAATAACGATTTTTTGGCGATAAAAGCGTGTTTTCTCGAAAAATTTTTAACTAATTGGACTTCAACAACTATTATTTTCTTTGAGATGAGGCGTACTGTATTCACAGTTGATCGGTGGAGAGCCAAGGTTGAAATAAGTAAATCAACCAAAAAAGTTGTAGTATGTTGCAACGTTTCGT